>PVJX010002934.1:0-118009 GCA_004027295.1 Dolichotis patagonum
AGCCTTGGCTGACGTGTCTGCCTGCAGAGTCACTGTGAGCCAGGCAGGAGGGACTTCCCTGTGTCATCCAGCGAGCCCGGATCACACGTTTTCTTTTATGATCATATCTGCATAAAACTGAGATAGGAAGCCAGGAGGACACTCCAGCTCTCCCTAGACATGGAGCTACGCAGTACGTGAGCCAAGAAGGTGATTCTCCCGAAGATACGGGCAGTGTGGCTTTTACACAGTGACCTCACTCAAATAACTTGAGGATCTCACTGAGTAGGTAAACCAACTCTTTCTCTCTGGGGTGGGTGGGCCAGGAGCTGGGGAAGATGGAGGGGAAAACCAGGCGCTGTGTAACCCTCCTGTCTAGCACAAGGGGAGAAACACAAACGCCTTCCTTCAGGGCCCAAGTGAATGTCACAGTAATAAAGGGGAAGTTCTTCTGGCATCTCAGTAATGCCTATGGGCTTTTGGGGAGCAACATGTTATTACTCACCCTTCTCTTTGGGTAAGGAGAACTCTGTGTATTGAATACAAACCTCTGATTAACTCCTCTCATGATGCTAGTCGGGGACCAGAGAGGCAGCTGAGCTGTGAGGATGACACCTAGAAGGAACTGATTTGGTTTCTGCACGTCTGGATGAGCCGAAGTGTCTGTCTGACTGAGAGTGTACAACTGGTCACAGGCGACCCGGCGGATCTGGGATTATGAGACAGGTGACAAGACTGTACGTCAGTCAACAACTTAGAGATCCTTAAAGGTGATTTCTTCCAAAGTCCACACTATCCGTTCATTCAAGTTACTGAAGAACACCAGAAACAGATGACTGTTCCAGTTTTTAATGGTAAAGATTATATTGAGTAAATAGGCTAATAAAAACAAGGGTGGTTGGGGAACTAATTTCTCAAATTAACCTACTATTCTGTTCTAATCAATACGCTGATAACAAATGTAAATTAAAAAAAAAACTTTCCAAGTGTTTAAAAAGTGTATTTATCTAACAGAAGTTCTTGGCTTGCTGGGGCTCTTCCTGATTCTGAGGCTGATGCCTACTGCCAGCTACCCATGCAAATTATGGGTGCTGAAGACTTGGCTTGGACGCCGGATGCCACAAGCAAACATCAGTTAATCATAACGTTCGTCTCACCTCCTGGTGGGAGACGGAGAGGTGGCAGAAGGCAGGGCAGTGTAGCTCAGACACTCACTTTTCTTTCTAAAAGGCCTATGGTGCCTTGGCCTGACTCCCTGAGAAGACTGAGTGCCACTCCTGTCCTTTCCACAGTGTCGCGGGTATCTACCACGGCTCACAAGAGAACAGAGCCAAAGGATGCTTTTCTACAAGTAGTAAAAAATCCTTACCTCCGCACTTGGTGATCCAAGCAGAATATCAATGATGAAATCAGCAACACAGGGCAGGTTATAGAAGGATGCTAATGAGAAGAACGAGGAGGGTGGGAAGGAGAACCAGATTAGAGAATGCTTTTCCAAAATGCTGAGTAGTTTCTTAAGCTCAAGCAGAAATTCATCTTTTCTTTCTAGATGGAACACAAGTTGAGATCCCTCTACAACTACTTCTCTTGTCTTTCCACTTACCTCATGAATTTTTATGGCGCGTGAGGGCTCATACCTTAACCATCTTTCTACTCTGCAATTAGCACAATGCTTTGTATATGTACCAGTTATAGAGTAAATATGTTTTGCTTTGATAAACTACTAACACTTGTGACTAAAAAATGTACCCCCAAATAAAACATACATGATAACAGCTTGAAGAATTATAACTTTTCACCTTGATTTAATAACATTTCTAAGGGTTGGGGATATAGCTTACTGTTAGAGCACTTGCCCATGTGTTAAGGCCCTAAGTTCAATCCCCAGCATCACAAAACAGAAAAAAAGAAAAAAGAAAAAAAAAAAACTAAACAATTTTAGGAAAGACAAATTAACAATATGGCATAGGTTTCTTTCTTTTCTTTTCTTTCCTTCTTTCCTTCCTTCCTGAAACAGGGTTTCACTGTGCAGTTCACGTTAGCCTCAAACTTGCAGTATTCTTCCTGACTCAGCCTCTCAAGTGCTGGGATTCCAGGTGTGTACCACCACGCCCAGCTGGCATGGGCTTTTGAAGCAATTTCATAATGCTTTCTACTTCTCTTGCACGAACCTTCAAACACATTTTTGTTCAGAGGAAATAATTTTAGGCACAATTTAATTTTCCATACATTTCTAACTTTGTGTATCTTGAGTATCTTTACCTGTGGCTTCTGTGATTAGTTTGGGTATAATATAAAATACAGTATATAACGGTCACCAATTCTGAGTAACTAGCAGTGTGAAATAGGCAGTAACAGCTAAGATTAGGGTTCCTATGTGTTGGTATGAGTTTTAACTGAAGTAGCTCAGGCTGCACTCTTGGCTGGTGGGCTGCTACATACCAGGCTGCCCTTGGGTGTTGGAGATTCGACAGGAAACAAAGTGGACAAAACTTTTACGGAACTTAAGAATCAGCTGAGGAGGGGATGATAGCAGTAAACATGGTAAGTAAGTTACATTGAGCATTACACAAGATAAATGCTACAGGAAAGAATAAACAAGGTGGGCAGCAGGAGGGAGTCCTAGAGCAAAAGAAGAGTTGAAATTTTTTTAGAAAGTGGTCTGGGAATATGTCAGCAAGATGACACATAAGCAAAGACTTGCATGGGATAAGGAAGTGACGACTAACTGAAGCGATGGGGAAAGAACATACCACAGAGAGGTAGAACAGGCAGTGCAAGGGTTCTGAGGCCACAGTGTGTCTTGCAGGTTGGAATACGAAGGCCAGTGAGTGAGGGGCAGTACAGAGGTGCAGGCACAGAAACACAGCATGTAGATGGAAGGGGAGACCGCAATAAAGATCAGGCTTTTACTCTGTCAACTGAGAGGTTGCTGTAAGGCTTTTTAATGTGCGACACCCCTGGCTCACATGTTAGAAGGCGCCCTCTGGTCACTGTGTGGAAAATAAACTGCAAGGGTGGAAGCAGGGAGATTAGTCAGGGCACCACTGCCATAATCCAAGGAAGAAACGCCGCAGGTCAGGGTGTACTGGCAGTGAGGGTGGTACGAAGGGTGGAATTGAAAAGGTCTGGGAAGAAAAGGTGCTGGCAGACTAGAAGTGAGGTGAGAGAAAAACAACCAACAATGACTCCAAGGTTTGTGCCAGTGAGTGGAAGGCTGGAAGCTGCCTTTAGGCTGAGCAAACTCTTGAGTTATGATACGGGCAAGAACAGGAATTCGGTTGTGGATAGGTTAAGTTTGGGATATCTACTTGGTATCCCAGTGGAGACGTCTGGGCAGCAGCCCAGGCCATAGATTCAGACCGAGGTGCCACCAGCTGTGAGCACCTGGATAGAGTTACAGCTGTGACACTGAGTAAGACCCAGGAGAGCAGACAGAGCAGGGACAATGAGGGATTGAGCCCTGAGGGTTCTAATGCTGAAGAAAGATGAGCATTAGTGCTGTTTCCCCAAGCCAACAATGAAGATAAAAGAGAAACACCTTAAGTTTTGTAATTTCTAATAATGGAGTTATCAGGAATTGATATATAATTCTAATTATACAATTTATGAACTAGCAATCTGGGTTATTTTGATTCCCCAGCCGGATAGCAAGCTCCTGCAACACCTGCTGTGGAACATCAAACACAGAGGATGTTTGAATGGTCCACTCTAGCACTATTCCTTAACTCACCCAGACTTTCCTGTCCTTTCATTGCTAGCAACAGGATCTTGTCTATGAAGGAATGTAAACAATTCCCAAAGGAAACCAGGCCCTTCCCTAACAGAAACTGATCACAAGCAAGTTGCCTCTTCCTACCCAGTTGCTGGCTCCGGAGCTGCAGACATGTGACAAGAAGAGACAAAGCCTCTCCGGCAATGAGAGAGTCTTTGGTGGACACAGACTGTTGCCGGACACAGATTCCTGCGTGCAGGGCTACTGGTTCGCCTTCACTTCCGGAGCTACAATTGCTTCCTGAAAGTAGGAAGCAGAAATTTACCATGGATCCTGTAGGTACTGTGCAGTATTTTAGTACATATCCAGAATCCTCATGTGACACTGCATACTTTAAGAAAGTTTGTCGAAGAAACAAAATGATTTACAAAGAGATTCCGGGTATCTGAAACATCGGAACTGCTTTGTACTTAAAACATTCGTGGAAATTTGACAGGGTTTCAGAAGGTAAAAGTATTTCAGGTAGCAAAGTAGGAACAATGCACTTAGGGAACACAAGAGAACTTTCCAGGATTATCAGGAACGTTCTACAGCTTGTAACTTGCTGTCAATGGGTTCCATGCACATAAAACCCTAAAAACACTGTACACTTAACACTTCTTCATTTTACCAGGCATCATAATTTTAAAAACTTTTTAAACCCTGGAGCTTTCTGTAAAGACACAGAACATAAAAACTATACGAAGCTGAGACATAAAGTAATAAAAAGGTCCAATAGAAAATTACCTGTCAAAGCAAGAAAAAACTTTTCCAGGTCAGAATTCTAGATGAATTTGCATTCATATACAGTTACTGGCCTCATGACACTGTTACATTCACTGTTCGATTTGGCTTCCTCATTTATTCCGTGAATCTATAAATGCTTCCTCTCCTAAACTATGACATATACACAGCAATGTGCATGAATATTAAGCCTGATGCATTTGTACTCATGCTTGAGAGCAAGAGCAAAGGCTCTCCCTCCCCTTTATGTGATTCTGAAAAATTCACACGTAGATGACTCTCAGCTATTTTTTTTTGCCTACATTTTAGTTACCGCCCCTTTGAAATCAGTACCTGAACTGCTGAGTCTATTTCGAATTCCAGCAGGAAACAGAGAATTACTTTCTTTAATCGGCTGGCTACTCCCAACGAGATCAAGGCGCCCTGCAGCCGCAGCCCACGACAGCCTCATGAAACACGCCACAGTGGAAGTGAAGTCGCTGACTTCCATAGTCTAAAGAAGTGTGGAGAGTGTTCTGAGAAAAGGCAGCAGCTTGTGACCACCACCCCATGGGTCCTTGTAGCTCTGATTCTGTGAGACTCCTCCCTTTGAGATCCCCAGAGGGACAGCTTTTGCCACACTACCGCACTGTTCAGACTTTCAGTAGCCGTCATCTGTGAGACAACAGCCCTCTCACCTCCATGCTCTGGTTTCCACTGGCCCTTCACCAATTTGGGTTTTGCAGTTGCCCTTTCCCACACAGTTTGGCCTCCATGTACTACCCAGAGACCTTGCACACAAGCTCTGGTTTTGTTTATAACTTTGTTCCTGCTCTCCTTTTTCACATGGACAAATCTCTCTATATCCAAACCCCATCTTGTCCTCAAGACCCAGCTCAGATACCACCTCCAGCACAAAAGCACCCTGGACAGCACAGGCAAAGGAAATCCTTCCAATTACTGCCAAGGCCCACACACCATTGTGCCTTTGTAGTTTTACAATACTTAATACCTTCTACTTTGATTTTTTGTTATTTCTGCACTAGCTGTCTTTTTCTTATTATAAATTCCTTGAAATCAATGTTCGTATCATCACTTTTATATCCACAGAATCCCCCTCCCCAAGGAGGGCCTTCTAAGTTGGAGGTACTTACTACATCTTGAGTAAACCAATGACTTACTTGTATTGCAACTCGAGCAGCAGGGATGATTTCCTCAACTCTGATAGAAGACCTATCTGATACCGACAACTGTCGATAGGAGGACTTCTCTGGAGTGCCACACAAGGACATCTGTCTGCTTGTCTGCCGGCTGACATTTCGGAATGGACGAGAAGCAAGTGCTTCTATGCCATCTTTAGTGAGGTCTTCATCTAATAATGTGGGCATAGTTTGTCCAACAAGTAAAAATCTTAAAAAGAAAAGGCTGGACTTATTCAAGGTCATTTTGTAACATTCAAAATGCTGAGACTTAGGAAGAAAGAAAGTTAACCATCGCCTGGATTAATGCAGTGAACAGGTTTACACACCTTGCAAGTTGCAGACAGATGGAGTAAACACCCTGCCTGGTCTCGTAGTCTACTTCTGACGGGATGGAATCCCGCTGCATGACATTCACAACCAAACTGTGAAGAAAAGATGAAAAAAAGCAGTATATTAACACTTCTGTGTTTCCACAGGAAATTTTCTGTAATTGACTGGTTTATAAATGTTCTTGGTTACTTTCTATAAAATCCTTACATATAAATGAATTATGCAACTACTTCCCATGATAGATAGACCCCTCCTAGTCATTACAGTTCCTGGTTTAGCCACAAAGTCATCTAGCACGGTGTTCAGGCAGTTCCCCTCCTAACTGTCCTGAGCTCATGAACCACTATCATGATACTCGTAGAACTGTCACTTTGAAAAAATACTGAGGCTGTGTATTCAGTCAAGCCTGTTTTCAAGTCCACCTATACCCTGCTTTCTAACTGTTCCCTCTGCTTCCACTATTGCTCCTTTATCCTTCAAATCTCTTCTCAAACTATCAGAATGATCCCTCTAAAATGTGAGTCAGATCGTGGTACCCTTCTGCACTCCATCCTTCAGTGGCTTCCTGTATGAAAAAAGGCAGTATCTGCACAGTGGCCCAAAGGTGCTGCATACCCTGACCTCCAGGGTCTGTACAAGGTCACCACCCAGCTCAGCTCTGCGTCTCACTCACTTGGCCCCAACTGCTCTCCCTCCTGTGGCCTCTGCAGGGCAACGCTCTAGCTAGTCGTCTGGAGAGCTGGCCCAGGTACTTTATCTGCAGGCCTCACCCGCACACTTCAGGTCACTGTAATGTAAAATGTCACTCCACTAGTGAAGCTTTTCCTGATTCTCTACTAAAACCACAACCTCTTAATCCCAGGTCCCTTCTTGTATTTCCCTCTACAGATCTTATTACCACCTGACATGCATTTACTCGTCTCTCCATCTGGAACACCACAAGCTGGTGAAGACACCAATTTTGTCTAATGTGTTCACTACTCTGTCCCGAGCTTAATTGCCTCGTCAATTAACTAACATACACAAATAAGCCAAAAGCATAATGCCTTCATTATCTTTTTTTTTTTTGGTACCAGGGATTGAACTCACAACCTTGCGCTTGCCAGGCAGGCACTTACACCACTGAGCTAAATCCCTGGCCCCAATGCCTTCATTATCACAAACTGGTAGATGTCAGGGTAATCTGAAATGAGTTTTTCTAGTACTTCTGAAGTACTGAGTAAAAAAGCTATGTGCATGTACCGGTCCTTTCATACTGTGTGGGAACTGTTTCAGTCCTCATTTTCCTATCCCCTACATCTCCACAAGATCCCAGTCCAGCTTCTCCTCCCACCAGACTCGCAGAGAGGAATTCCTGCAACTATTCTTTGCTCAAGCTTCAAGCTGGCCTTTACTCCTCAATGGGCGGCCTTTCACCTGCATTTCTCTCCCGTATCATGGTCTAGCTCATTGCAGCTCCTGTAACAGGAGATTCACCTGCACGATTCACTCCTGCTGCTTTCTGCTCTGGCTTACTTCCCCGTCCCTCTCTACTGACCTTAGGAATTACTAGGCATTTTCTCAACCCCCAGCTCAGGCTACGAAGTGGTCACTCACCTTGTGACCCCAGATGTCTCACCACTGCTCTCTTGCCTTCTTCCCCACAGCACTCTTTTATCTGCCTCTCTTTAAATCCTTCAGAGAGCCATCTAGCTGCCTGTTATTCTTCGTTAAACCACAAGCCTCTCAAAGGCAGAGATAATATCTCATTTATCTTTACACTATTGGACACGACATGGATTACAGAGTCAAATTCACCTTATTTCAAACTATAATGGGAGATTCAAAAGAAACTGATGTGAAAGTGGGGGTGGTGGTGCACTCCTATAATCCCAGCACTCAGGAGGCTGAGGCAGGAGCATTGCTGTGAGTTTGAGACCAGTCTGGGCTACAAAGTGAGCCCAAGGCTGCCTGAACTGCATACTGAGACCCTGTCTCAAAAAGACAAAAAATAAAACAAAACAAAAAACCAACAAAACAAACCCACAAAAGCCACACAAAACCCAATGTGACCTCCTTACCTCCCCATTTAAGAATTTCCCTGACAAAGGTGGAAGAGACACATTTCTCTAAGATTTGTCAAGTCATAAAGTAAATCACAACATTCTAAAGGACAGAAACATCATTCCTTGATACTGTAACCCCCATACACCTTGCTGAGAACAAGCAAGGCTCTATAGGCAGAATTAACTGATGCAACTGTACTTATTTTCTGCCACTCACGTACCTCAAACCACCTGCCCTGAGGAAATTCTCACAGAAGGATTTTGCACAGCTTCTCGCCATGTCATCATCAGCTGTTGGCATGAGTTTGGAGCTTAGAACCTGGAACAGATAAGCATAATCAATCATTCCAACACTTTCTGCAGAAATTACTCCTTTAGGAGGCAAAATTCTGGCAACATGAGCCAGAATCTCTGAACTGTTACACATTGTTTTCTCTCCAGAACTGTAAGAGGTTTCAGTTTCACAATTAAGATAAACACATTTCCCACATTCTATTTAATTAGAAAAAAAACTGCTGGGTTCTAAAGAAAGCCAGCATGTTCTTCTTCCGATGAAGCTGGCAAGAGTCAAAAGACTCAGGCCTTGACACTCAGAGAATAGAGGATCTTATGTGATATGCTACGGCTGACCCTGCTCTGCTCCCTTTGGCAGTACTGAGGCGGAGGCCAGGGTCCTGCCTACGCCAGGCAAGCATGCTACCACTGAGCTACATTCGCAGCCTTTTTATTTTCAAACAGGGTCTTGCTGAGGTGTTCAGGTTGGCCTTGAACTTCTGATCCTCCTACCTCAGCCTCTTGAGTAGCTGGGTCTGCAGGTATGTGCCACCACACCCAGCTCAGGTGTGTTCTTCAGAAAGCACATAAGCTCAGGTTTTATAAAACTGCCAAATGTTTACAATGCTAGACAAGCTCCCTATCCAATGAACTATGAGCCGTGTACTAGGCGCATGTAGCTTACATTAGGAATGAGGTGTCTGGGACTGGAGGGGTTAAGGGACGGCCCACTCGAGGTCACATGACTGCAGTCTGTGAGAAGTGCCCAGCCCTTCCTTCTCTCACAGGGCAGTACACACCTAAGGAAAGCTTAACTGAATACTGGGGCAGGGCACTGAATTGTTTTAGGCAAAGAACTGTACTACAGCACAAGGCTACAAATTTCATTCATATTTTCATTTCACAAACTACCAGATAAAAGACCGTAACACACAATTTTGCCTTCTGCTTCAGGTTTCCCATCAGCCAAAGGGAGATAAAAATTACATAGTAAACAAAATCTTATGTAGTCACAATTATTTAAAAACTTAAAGATCTCTTACCACCTCAGTTCTAAATTAGGTAACAGTTCAAGAACCTTCTCAAGTGTAAACACATGTTTCTATAAACCTATGGGCTTTAGGAGCTTGGATGATGAAGGCGGGGTTTTTGTTAGAGATGCTTTCCTTTCAGGTGCTCCCGAAAGAGGATGAGTACTGCACGGGACAAGGGAAGCCCTCTGCTGTTCTGGGACTTCCCATGCCTACACCGCTCTGTAGCCATCACATACACCCGCTCCCATGCCTGACACACACAGGTTAGGGAAGATGAAGATTTCTTCAAAACAATGAGAATTTGGAATATCCACTCTGAAGCTTCTTGGTGGACAAACATGAGTTAATGAACCAAATGCAAGCAAATTAATATTTTGGCTAACAGTAAAACTACACGCTTTGGGGGACGAGTTAGGTTTTCCAAAAATATTTTGTGTATCTAAAGCAAAACATACTTATCAAATGAACTCTTAAGCTTCTCAGAAGTTCTAAAACTAGAGACATTTTACTAGATATTTACTTAGAATTTCAGTTCTAAGACAATGCAGGAGGTACAGTGCAAGCCAGACTGCTACACCACTGATTTTCTAGTGCCCTCTAAAGAGGGAATTAAAAATTGTATCTTAACTTTTTTGAGACAATCACTCAAAAGCAAATCAAAGACAAATGTTGTGACAACTCTAAATGCAAACATTATAAGGTTAATCTGGCCACAATTTTCTGTTTTGGAATATTGCAACTATTTTTAAATGCCCATATTGAATAGGGATATGTTTCATTTTAAAATTATGTACTAAATATTTTTTCCTTTTGAATTCAATACATCTTTCCACAAAAATGATTAACAAGGGTCAGCGATTTAGCTTAGTGGCACAAGTGTCTGCCTAGCAAGCATTAAGGTCTTCAGTTCGATCCCTGGTACCAAAAAAAAAAAAAAAAAAAAAAGAGAGAGAGAAAAAGAAAAAGAATGATTAACAAGTGGAGCAGAAACACGAATTATATGCCAGAAGTAAGACTCTGATGAAATAAAATTCAGAACTCCAAGTACCTTTTCACCAATTAAGACCTTTGCTGCTTGAAACCCACTCAAAACACATGATACACAATACAGTTAACACCTCAGAAGGCTGCTTCGGCACCTATGTGGTTTCTTCAGTAAGTAACTGCTAGGATGGAAGTGAAAAATCATACAGTACTTTACTTTCTGCAAGTGTGATGTGACAAAGAGACTGAGCCATCTTTCTCCACAGCAGCAATATCTGTAGCTGGTCACTTTTCCATTTTGTCTATGCTTTGCTTCCTAGACTTGGTGTGTCCAGCCTCCCCTGTCTTACTCCTGAGATTATTTTCAACTCCGACCTCTAACAACCAGAATGACTTACACATAGTAAGCCTTTACACTGTTTCACTATTTGCAGTGTAAATATTTAGTTAACTAAAGCTGTTAATTTACATCTACTTTCAGGAAGATAATTGTAGTGGGCTGAATGACTATCCTTTCCAAATTCCAATTCTGAAATTCTAACTCTCAGCAATAGGGACTGGAGCTTTTGGGAGATGATGAGGTCATGGGGATGGAAACTTTCATAAATGGGATTAATGTACTTATATAAGAGACCCCAGAGAGCTCAGCTGTCCTCTTCTTGGTAAGTGAGGACACCATGAGAACACAGTTGGTAAGAAGCAGCAAGAGGGGGCCTGCACCATACACTGAGTGGCTTCCACTAGGACTCCCCAGCCCAAGACTGTGAGCAGTAAGTGTTTGTTGTTGAGGCCACTATTTAAGTCTATAGAATCTGACATGAATAGACTAAGATTATAATAAATGTAAGTTTGCTCTGTTCTAATAGCTTTTTTTTTTTGCATACTGGGGATTGAACTCATGACCTTGTACATGCCAAGGCTAAATCTCCAGCCCTCCTAAGAGTTTTTTAAACCTTAAAATGACAATGTTAATGTGCTTCCTAATAAATTCTCCATAAGTCTTGACTAGTGGCAGAAAGCTATAATAATTTTCTTTTAAAAAATTAGAATGCAGTTAATCAACAAAGTGGGAGATGGACTTGTAAAAATTTTCAGAGGAACATAATGATACATATGTAACATAAGACTTCCTAATTATTCATATGTTATTTTGCAAATATACCAATGAATCTACGTACAAATTGGAAAAAAAAAAAAAAACCCTGAGAATAGGCCGGGTATGGTGACTCATGCCTGTAATCCCAGCACTAGAGAGTCTGATGCAAGAGGATCGCTGTGAGTTCAAAGCCAGCCTGAACTGTAATAGTCAAACTCTGTCTTAAAAAGACAAAAAAGGGCCAGGGATTTAAGCTCAGTGGTGTAAGTGCCTGCCTGGCAAGCATGAGGTCCTGATTTCGATCCCTGTTACCAAAACCAAACCAAACCAAAACAAAACAAAACACAAAAAGACAAAAAACAAAAACAAAAAACCTGAGGACATTCAAAGACAAAACAATTTTCTACTTTTCTTTTCAAATCCCATTTTTTTAAAGAGATTATCACATAATACTGTATAAGAAACTTTTACTAATTTCTGGCATCTGAAAACATGAATCTGCTGAAATGATAAGAAACCAGGTTTCTTACTTCCAGGTTGTAGAGTACTCTAAAGGTGGACATTCCAGGAGCAAAAGACCGAAACAGACTTTCCAAGATTGAACTAGCACTTGACTGATGCTGCTGCTTTGAAGACAGGGACGGGGATTTTGAAGACTGAGAACTTGATTCAGACAACAATGTTTTCTAAATTTAAAAGAATGAAAAAAAAAGCATGTTTTAAAAGCACGAATTAAAAACAGCAATCCATATTCTAATGTTCTTTTCTTCCTTAATGTAAGCCGTATCAATGAAATTTTCTGAAAAACATCTTCATAAAACCGTATCACTAATTAACAATACATCGCACTACATTATACAAATTCTAAGTGTTGCGTGATACTCGAATACTACATACATGCTTTTGATAATGTACATTAAGCAACACTAGCAAGGCCATTTAAAATTGTTTCCCTATTTACAACCTATACTTCTACATATTAATAAAAAAAATTATACTGCTAAGGTAGTAGTTTTGAGAATTTCTTTTTAGCTAAAGCTAATAATAGTGATATATTTTATCATTACTTCTCTTCTTTCTCAAATTAACACCTAGCCCCAGATGACATAATTGAATTGATCTAAATTTCAACCACTAAAACAGAAAGATTAAACAATATGACAGATAAAATACATTTTCTCTGTACATATATCTCTTAAGGAACAAAAAAATTGAAATGAAGTTTATTTGCTTGTGAAGGAAAAATGACCATAAATTCTTACAAAAAACTCAGACAGGCACCAATCAGAGGCTCATGGTAGAAGAAAAGCATCTGAACTGAATAAGAACCAGCCTCACCCTGGACAAGTAACTTCACCTCTACACCATAAGCAGGGAGGAGGAGACGACATCAAAGGCTCTTCCTGTTTCTACATTTGATGTCATTACTGACTCTGGAGGCTCCTGAAGCGAACATGAAGTTCTGAATTCCACTTACAGCAAAGGTATTGTTTTGAAAGACGCTAGGATGTGGCTTTACTGTGAGTTTAGCTTCTGTTTCCCGGCTCCCCATGTGACAGTCTCAGGCTGGTGAAATGACTATTGCAGATACAGTACCTTCCTGCCTAAGGAGTCAAGCTGATCAAGGGCTTCCTGAATGGCTGGATCCGTGGGTATCAAGAGCAGAAGCTTTCGTACTCGCAGAGTTATCCTGAAAATTTTCAAATACAAATTTTGTTTCCCTAAGCCAGTTTCAGTAACAATCACTTAATATGAACTATAAAGTAAAACACATGTGAAATGACAAGTTACGTGGTTCTTTAACCTTAGTAACTTTCCTTCTCAAGCCCCACAAACACTGCTGTGTACCTTGGTTCCTCTAGATTGGCGAGCTGGTAAAGCATGTCAAACACATTACACACAAGAGCCATTACCACACCAGGGAGGGATTTCTCCTGAGGGAAAAAAGCAAAATCATTATAAATACACATCTCGGAAAAGAATCTTCTCCTTTTCTACCAAAAAGCCCATGAAATTACTATTTCCGAAAGGCTGGCCATGGTGAAGTTTTAGGGGCGCACAGTGCTCGGTGGACAGAAGAGCACAGAGTGAGGGGTCCCTCCCTTCCACCTGCTTGGGAAGGGACGAAGGTGCCACAGAGAGCTGTGACAGGCATTGCACAGCAGCGACCCTGCCTGCTGACTGCAGCTCCTCTGCAGCCAGGTGGGTCACGATGGACTTGGAAGCAAAATTAAAGGACTATATATACAGCCACCCCAACACAGAAGCATGTGTGAACTAAGCGGCTGCTTCTGAAGGTCAGAAAAGATGAAGTGGACATAACTGCAAAGAGATAAAGATGTGATTAATGCACTATTTTCTGGCTCTAAGAAGTAAAACACTATACATCATAGAATATATTTGTACATGGGAAGATTTTTAATAAATTCACAATAAGTGAGAGTTTAAAATATAAAATGAAGAGGGTTTGTGTATTGTTTTTGTTATTAATTAACCATCATAATACTACTGAGATTTATATACACTATGTCTCTAACTTATGACTAAATTCCATTCCTGGAAAATTGTTCATAAGTTAGATTTATTCATAAGCCAATGGTGAATCTTATACGGTCCAGCTATGGAAGTCAGCAACTGGGGAATTTGTCAGTCAGGGACTTACTGTTGGAGTACGGCTACTTTAAAACTCCCCAACGTTAATACTAAACCTGAAAAGCTCTTTGGTATGTATATATAACTTATGCTATAAACTAGAACACAGTCGCATGGAAAGAACTTACATTTGACATTAAAATATATACCGTGAAAATAAAACCCCTATGTGCCCTTAAATACCTTTCCTTTCCATGAGCTTTCTCCCTAGATAGTAAAAGGCTAAGTGCAGAATGTCTCATTTAGCTTTGCACCCTGGAACCAGCTCAGTACCGACACACAAAAAAACACAAGACAGACACACTGACTCATGTTGCGGACCAAGTCCTGACAGCACCCCTGGAGTCCAAGGGTGCTGGGGAGCTGGGGAACTGGAAGTGAGCAAAACACACAGAAGTCTGTTTTGGTGGAGCTCACATTTTATGGGAGGAAAGAAAAACAAGATCAATAAATTTTATACTATGTTAAACAAAAACTAAGGGAAGGAAAATGCAGAGCGCAGGAGTAGGAATAAGGCCACAAGTTCAGACGAGGCAGTCAGAGACGCTCACTGAGAAGCAGGCGAGGGAAAGCCCGAGGCCCTGGGAAGGCACATGTGGGAGCAGGAAGAGAAGTGCAGGCCTTGTCTTAGGACCAACGGCGGGCTGTACGGCTGGGTTGGGCAGGGCCACGAGTGGGCCTCAGCCAGGTGCAAGAGGGGCCTCGGGGAGGCCCTGGAGACCCAATAAAGACTTGAACTCTTCTTCTAAATGGGCGGAGGGAGTCAAGGAGCAGCAATCTGACTTGCGTGGGGCCGCGGGCTGCTGGTGCACTACATGGAACAGTCACGGGCCATGGTAGGACCAAGAGCAGCACGGGCGCCACTGAAACATGCGGGTGTGGGATGTGGGGGCTGTGGAGACACAAGCACCGGGACTCACTTTGGGTTAGGGTTTGACAGAAAAGAGTCTCCGAGGACTCCGTGGTAAGCAACTAGAAGAACAGAAATACCATCTGAGATACGGCAGGATCATGGGCTGAAGAGAATTTGCGAAGTACAAGGCATTAGAAAGGGGAGATCAGAGCTCAGCTCTGGGTACGTATGCCTGGGGTGTCTGGTGGGCATGTAGGAGGAGACGTCGAGTAAGTACATGGATCCGCGTGCACTTCAGGCTAAATACACAAACTGAGAAGTCACCGAGCTGTACGTGTTTATGTAGTCTGTAAAGCTTTGAGACGGGATGAAATGATCAACGAGATGAACACAGAGACAAGAGAGATACAAGGGCTGGGCCTGAAAAATGCTCTGAATGGGAATCAAGGAGATGAAGAACTTGCAAAAGAAAAGCAGAGAACCAGGGGAATCAGGTGCGTCCTAAAAGCCAAGAAAACAGTTTAAGAAGTGACCACACACATTAATTCTGCTGAAACATCACGATGTGGGCTGATGCCAGGAGTAGAGGTGCACACCTGTAATCCCAGCACTCAGGAGGCTGAGGTGGGAGGATCATCATGAGTTTGAAGCTAGCCTGAACTACATAACAAACAGAGCCTCAAAAAACAAACAAAAAAAATACCCCACAAAGATAAGGACTGAGAGGGGCGGAGACAAATTAAACTAAGAAGAGCTTGAAAAGAAGATGGCAAAAGAAGTCGGAAACAAGTTTAGACAACTTTTTCAGGCACTCCATTGATTTGTGAAGGCCGAATAGGTCAATAAAGGTGACCTGGGGTGAAGAGCATTTTTGAAGATGGCAGAAATAAGTGTGGAGCTTATATCTATCTGCTAATGGGATGACCCAGAGAGGGAAAGTCAAGGAATCAGGGAAGACAGATGGAAGGAGAGCGAGTGGCCAGTCAGAATGGCTCTGTGTTCCTGAAGGCTCTGAGATTCAGAAGACTGGTAAAGGTTGACATCTCCCAGACGAACCCTAGCCATCCTCAGTGACACATTCCAAAGAGTCAGAACTGTGTCAGAGAGAACAGAGCATGATCACCTAACCTGGGCGGGAGATATAGCTCACAGGCATAAGGGCCTGCCTGGTAACTGCAAGGTCCTGAGTTCCAACACCAGCATAAAACAAAACAAAACAAAACAAAACAAAATAAACAAAACATAAAAGAAAGACAGACAGAAACAAAGAAAGACAGAAAGACAGAAAGACAGAAAGACAGAAAGACAGAAAGACAGAAAGACAGAAAGAAAGAAAGAAAGAAGAAAAAAACAGACAGACAGACAGGCAGGCAAAAACGTAATCACCTAACCCTATCCGGGCTGCAGCTAAAGATAATAACTGCGACTTTCCTGGTGGTATAAACGAGAATCAGCCCCTCGGTACCTGCTCCATGGCATACGATGAGCTGAAAGCCCCGCCACTGCTGCTGCTAGAGCTGGAGGAAGAATCTGCTGAGCTCCCAGAGGGCGTCCCACTGCCGGAGGTCTTCACCGTGAGGACCTGCTCATCAGAAAAGCCCAGCTGGTGGAGCAGCTTTTGATCTTTATTCACCGTCAACTGCAAAAAATGGTTTCGTAATTACCAAGAGGGACGAGAAGATGAACATGTGCACAGCAGGCTAAGGGCCAAAAGTTGCTACGGCACCTACCAGGCTATCGTTCGTGAATATCTGTATATTATCCACAGGAGAGCATAACTGCTTGGCTATCTTCCACCGCACACTCCCGATGGTTTCATTACTGTGGGCCTGCAGAGGACAATCAACACTGCTGGGAGAGAATTCACTCACTTGTTCCTTAAAACAACTGTGAGCTCCTACCATGCACAGGGCCCCTTTCTGGAAGGTGGGAGCAGAGCAGAGAAGCAACCTAAAGTGAAGTCCTTGTGACTCCTCTCGCGCTGCCACTGACTGACCCAGTCCTCCCTCCATCCTTAGCATGTGGCGTGGAATAAACCCCCAAGCCTTCACCACAGGGTCTTCCACCCTCCCCTGATCACAGCGCTCCACCCACACAGCCACCTGTCCTCTTTTGTACTCACCTGCTGCTCCCTTTGCCCAAAATGTTCTTGCAAGGAATGACTCAGGCCTCTGCTCAAATGTCAGCTCAGAGACTTCTCTGGTCCACCTTCACTTAAAGTCTTATGCATACCCATTACTCCCTACCAATTTCGCCTGCTTTACTTACTCCTTGTTAACACTTAACATGATATATTTACTTAGCATGATATATTTTCTTACGTATCTGCCCGCACCCTTTAGGTTCCCATCATTTCAGGTCTTTATTATAAACCTGCTTATCAAATAGCTTTAAAAATCATCATTCATGCGTCTCTATCAACACTCTTCTTACGAAAGTAACGGGACAATGAACATGGCTCCAGAGCTTAGTTCAGACCTACCTCTACAGTGAACGTATCTTTGGTAGACTCATAGGTAACATTAAGAGTTAAAAGATGACCATGAAATGAGGCACCATGAGGTAGAATAGTTCGTGGAACAGAGTAAAAATCCTTGAAAAAGATACAAATTAAACAAGTCAGATGGACAGTGGTGCTACTCAACATGTCAAAAATACTCCCAACTCCTTTAATCTCTTAATACCGTGAAGCTGCCTCACGAGAGGCCTACCTCTATAGTGATCACGTAGCGCTCTGCCAGAAGTAGCAGTCTCTCAATTATTACCAGCTTGGTGGACCTACGGATTAAAGAAAAAGTTAAATGTATTCGGAATGCATTGCTAATTCCAATCTGTTTCAGCAACACCATAATCACAGTCAATGCTTACTGGTCAAAGACTGAAACCTGAAAATATTACACTGCTCCTTCAACCGAATGAGGGGGTGGTTCACCTTGCTCACAGCTGCAACATAGGCCTAGCCAGCAGAAACCTGCCCCTTTCTTTCCTTTTCTTCCTTTATTTTAATCAGCTATCCCATGTATAGACAACCTAGGTCTCCAGGCCTAACCCTCCCATAATGAACCATCAGAGAGTTTAACTCTCATAATTTTACAACTAAAATATGGCATGAAACTCTTTAAATATATAAAATCTGACAAAGTCCTGAATTGCCTGAAAATTAAAAGACAAATACAAACCAGTAAGTTTACCATAAGTAAAAACTGATATTTGAAAATGAAATCTGTGGTCTCTTTTGTTGAAGACTTGTTTAATATAATCATTAAAAAAAATAGCGATATTCGACAGCTTACAGAGGCACAGCTTCATACATTATTAAAGAGAACACCATACCTATCAACATTAACAAACAAAAACTGAAGTGCCTTAATGTAAGTGGTTATTATTCCAGAAAGTGCATATTTCAAATAGGTGCATTTCTAAAATTACGGAGTGTATTACCACTTTCTAACAACTGGACTGGTTTTCCAATAAGCAGTTCTGGAAATGTCTTGTTTGCTTGTTTGGTTGTTTTTGGAGACAGGGTCTCGCTATGTAGCTCAGGCTGGCCCTGAACTTGCGCCAACCCTCCTGCCTTGACCTCCCGATGCAGGGATTACTGGTGTGTGCCACTATATCCAGCACCTGGAAATTTTATTTTAGAAACAGTTGATCAAACATATTTTGACAGTTACATTTAATTCTAAATTCTTCCAGTTTATGGGCAAGAACTATAATCTTGAGATTCAGGTAGAAAATATCCAAGTGCTACAATAATTTAATTGTAAACTGCTATAATTATGTCTCAATAATTAATGAAATCACAGGTAGTATTGCAAAATACTACACAGATGAAAGCATAACCCACCCCTCCTCCACTAGAACAATTCTGCATATTGGAAAGTTCAAAACTAATGAAATGAGATAAACACAATGTCTTAGTTCAAATTCAACTCTGAAATTACATTCTTAGTAACTTCTATATAAAAGCTTGTAATAAAGCATTAAAATTATATGACTTTTCTGTGCAGTCAGCCACATATGAAATTATTCAGAATAAAAAGCACTTAGTAAAGAGACAAGACAAGGAGTACACTGATTTAAGGAAGCAGTAGTTTGGAAACCCTTACCCAACAGCTCAGAAATGATTTATCTGGTAGATGAGTCATTAAGGAACTGAGTAACAGAGATAGTTAATCTTACAAATGTGTGGTAAGGATTCTTAATAAAAATTCTGGGTGAAAGGATATTCCAGGCACACTTCTAAGAATATGAGAATGGGAGAAGCATGTTAGTACTCTTTGCATGAACTAAATCTATAATCCCTTCTGCCACTTAAAAATGAAGTCTGAGGGGACTTTACTTGTTTCCTTTGTATTAAAAGTGGAGCTACATAGGAGCAACTCATTTTAAGAAAAGCAATACCCCTAATAGTGAATACAGAGATGTAACCCACGTGGTTCCAGGAGGAAAGAACGACTGTGCAAGGACCCATCACTAGAGGGCAGCAGAGCGCTGCACGGAGGGCAAACCCCCAGCACGGGTGGAGCATCCACTTGCGGAGGTGCCCGCCTGTTTTGAGGCTCATCAACGCCTGTTTTGAGGCTCATCAACGCCTGTTTTGAGGCTCATCAACGGCAGGGAAGTATGCTAGTTACTGCGCCCTGATGCTTCCACGCATGAGCTGCTTCTTCTTACTACTTTACAGAGCTCAGCAAACATTTAAACTCAGATTTCACTCATCTGAAAGCTCTAAATAGCAATGTGAGCTCAAAGTTTTAACACAAATATCTGGGATAAAAGCACTCATTAAAATTATGTTTAAAATAATTTCATTTACTACTGTATTTTAATTAAGTTGGGTGTTTTTTCTGTGGTTTTTTTTTGGGGGGGGGTCTTTCTGAGACAGGATCTCACTGTGCAGTTCAGGCTGGCCTTGAGCTCACTTTGTAGCCCAGGGCTTGGACTCCCATGGACCCTCCTGCCTCAGCCTAAGTGCTGTGATTATAGCCGTGTGCTACCATGCCTGGTCGTAATTGACTAAGATTAATTACATGCATCATTTTAACAGGATCACCATCTCACACTTTTTTTGCTTACCTCATTAATGCCCTAGATTTGACTATTTAAGAAGTTATTGGTGAGGAAACATTTTATTACATAGCTAATGTTACATAATAATATATTATTGTATACTATTTTATTACTCTGTGTACGATGAATAAATCTTTATTCCATATAAACATGACTCATGTTACACAGAATGAAAGTACTGTAAAACACATAAGAGTGGCACTTGGCCAGTGGCACGTGTCTACAACCCTGGCTGCTCAGGAGGCTCACGTGAGGCCAGGAGCCCAAGACCAGCCTGGGCCACATAAGGGGAGCTTCAGCTTCACAGCGATAGAACTTGGCCACAAGGCAGGAAGAGGTGTAGGGCCAGAGCAATGCTCAAGTATTTCCGGTGACGACCTACAGATTATGGAGATGTGGATTTGGAGGTGTATAGGAACACATAATTTTTCAGGATATGACTGTTTGCAGTTATTATTATCAGTAGTAGTACCAGGGATTGAACTCATGATTTCATGCTAACCAGGCAGGCGCTTATGCCACTGAGCTAAATACATGACCCAAATATTATTACATAATATGAAAAAAACCCATAGTTAAGAGACATCCACAGAAGCGGAAAAAATTAAAAACCCTGCTATGTATTTACATGCTGTGTACCTGTTTTTACTTGTGCAATCACTCACCTATATGGAGACTGCACTGATGTTGCTACTGTCGGCATGGCAGTTGCTGTAAGCATTTTTGTTGCTCTGGTCACAGCATGTGTTAGAGTGGGTCCACCAAGGGCTGAACTAGCTGCCTGTAAAATAAGAAGTATTCATTCCCGATCAGGGTTTCTCGACCTGGACGTTACTGACATATGGGGCACAATTCCGTTACAGAAGGCTGTCCTAGACAATGAAGGACATTCAGCAGGATCTCTGACCTTTGACATATTAGGTTCTAGCTAGACCTTTTCTAGTTACGACAATCACAAGGTCTCTAAACATCACTATATGACGCTAATAGACAAAACAAGACCCCGATGAGAACTACTGCCCTACATATGTTAATACTTACATGCTACCTTATATAGGCGGATGAAAATACTGTAGAGATTACAGCACATACTGATCACTAGGAAGATTAACTTATTGACTGTTGGGGGCAGTAGCACTTTATGCTTTAGGAGTACTCTTTATCAGATGTAAAACATAAACATAAATCTCCAGTAAAAATAAATGCTTAATGCTTTAATCCTCATGTTAGAAATAAGGCACTGGAAATACATATGAGACAGTATTAAACCATAGGCTTTTAATGGACAAATACAACCAATATCATCTGCAACTGAGTGTCCCATTGTGGTCTTTAATAGTATTTATTGTATAAACTTTGTGAAATGTGAAAGATAAGAAAGCAAACAAGTGCTTAAATAAAGTTTCTAGATAGGAAAAGGAAAAAAAGACTATTAGAAATGTGAAATGTATAGGAGACCTGCTTTCTGAATACCCTAAAAGGGAGGGGGGCAGTATAGGACAGAGAGGTGGTAAAAAAGAAAAGGAACGATTGCTTAGTATATTTCTCTATCAGGACAATGTCTGTTCTCTATGCCCCAATATGGTATTCTTGACAAATTCTTCAACAGGCTCTAGCTGTAAACATCAGCATTATATGTTATCTAAAAATACACAATTATCAAAGGAATAAAGCATTCATTTCAAGGACAGATTAACAAAACTTGTTACTCACTTCTAGTCTTGTGTAGCAGTCAGCAATGAATTTCTTATGTAAAGACACTGAATCCTAAAAGTAAGAAGCATACAGAAATTAACACCAGGCTTTGGTATTCAATTATATTATAAAGAAAAAACATCAAAATAAATATTTTGGGCCAAGGATCACAACTGATCAATTAAAATATACATAAACTTTGCTTTTCTGTGTATGAGTAACTTCTTTCCTTGGATACTCACCTTCTTTAATCTAGGATTTAGGTTAATATAACTATAGTTTATGATTAACTGAATAGCTTCATTAGCAATTTCTTCATCAGGTGATTCCATGGCTATTTTCCAAATGAAATCCATTCCTATTAGTTCCAGCTTTTCTACATACTATTCAAAAGAAAAAAGTTAAAATTACATACAAGCTATACAGCACATTGAGATTACAAAACTATAGAAAATTATTTTCTATTACAGCATCGAGCCTAGACCTCTTCAGATCAGTATGAATTAGAAATAGACACGGAACTCTGAAAACGCAACCAACCACAGAAGCACTGGGTGACCGCTACAGGAACCAGGAAAGGGATGAAGATTTTTCCCAAGCATTTCTGAGATGCGGCCGGACCTTTAGTCAGGTAGGCTGTTGAAACAGCTCAGGAATGAGATGGATACCATCGTCATGAGCTTTCCTTCAAAAAGAAAAGCAGTCAACCTACAAGTGATTACCCACTCTTGGAGCTTAATCTGGTTTTCCAACACTTAGGAGAGGTAGCAAGATCTAGGCCCTACAAGATTTTGTAAATATCATCCCAACAAGCCAGCTCACAAATGAAAGACACTTAAAAATGAAGAAACGTTTTGCCTTTTTTTTAAGGGCCACAGGTGAGCATAAATGTAAGCTGTGTACAGTGTCCTGCTTCACTGTCTATTCCTAATTTTTTCCCCTCCAATCCCTGCCTTTGAGATGACAAGAATAAAGATTCTGTTTCTTGTTAGGCAGGTGTAAACTGCTGGATCTGAGGCACTGAAGCCCCCGCTCCAAACTGACCTAACCGTAAGAGCCCGCAGCTGCCGCAGCTCAGCAAGATGCTGAGAGTGGTGGGTAAGTGAGCAGAGCAGCAACGGCCTATGTGGCTGAGGAGGTGCACCAGAGGGGAACGAAGCCTCTTCTTTAAAAAAAAAAATCCACGTTTTCTCCCGATTAGTACACATATATTTTTGCTGACTATCAAGTTTTACAAGATAATCCAAATTATCTCAATTTGAGAATAACGTACTTACCAACTGAGCTCCTTGTCTTTTTAATCGATGATCACAGAGATTCACATTTTCAAAAAAAGTCTTAAATAAATTAAAACCTGAAATTACAGAATGGTAGTTAAATATATACATTCTAAGTAACACACATACTCAGTGAAAAGCGTAAATATAAATTACGAGGTAAAAACATAAAATGCTTCATGATGATTTCTCAGCTATAATATTCAAAGTGCACAGAGCAAGGCATGGTGACAAATGCCTGGGGCGTCAGCTATGGGAGGCTGAGGTAGGAAGGCTGCTTGAGCCCAGGAGTCAGGAGCGTAAGAACAGATTGAGCACCAATGCAGAAATACCTAAAATACAAACAAAACAAAATGATACAAACCAGTATGTGTAAGAAGCAAAAAGACATAGAGGTAAGCTGGAGTTAATCAAACTGACTTTTGTGATTCAAAGGACACTATCAAGCAAATTAAAAGAACCCATGGAACAGTAGGATTATGGGCTGGGAATTTAGCTCAGTGGCAAAGTGCCTGCCTGGCAAGCACAAGGTCATGAGTTCGATCGCCGGCACCAAAAAAAAAGAAACAAGAACAGGAGGATTTGCAAATTATGCATCTAATAAAAAGCTAATATCCAGAATATATATGGAACTTACACAAATCAATAATAAAAAGACACATAACATATAAAACATGGGAAAAAATTCTGATTATTAAGCAAGGTGTGGTGGCACACGCTTATATTCCCAGCTACGTGGGGAGGTAGAGGAGGATCACAGCTTCAAGGCTGGCCTGGGCACTTCATAGTAAAAAAAAAATCGAATAGAAGTTTCTCCAAGGAATACAGCCAATAAACACATATGAAATAGATGCTTGAAATCATTAGTCACAAGGGAAAAGCAAACCAAAATTACAAGATACCATGTCATGTGTTCTAGGACATCTGTACAAAAAAAAAAAGAAAAGAAAAGACAATAACAAGTATTGATAAGGATGAGGAGAAAATGAAATCCTCATACACTGCTGGTAGGATTATAAACCTTTTCAAAACCAGTTTGGCACTTCCTCAAAGATTAATGAGAAGTCACAGCAATCTGACACTGAGACACATACCCAAGAGAAATGAAAATACAGAAACCTGAAAGTGAATGTTTACAGAAGTCTTACTGGTAACAGTCCAAAATGGTAATAAATTGCTATCCACTGAAGAATGGAGACACACAATTCCACAGTGGAATGTTATTACACAGTCCTAAAATGGAATGAAGTACTGATTCATGCTACAACCTGGGTAGCTTTGATGTTTAACATAACAAAAAAAGCCAGGTGTAAACAGTATGATTCCAGTTATATCAAATGTTCAGATTAGGCTACTCTGTGAAAAAAGAAACAGATTAGAATCTGAGGCAAGGAATAAAAAATGACTGCCAATGGGGAGAGAACTTCCTTTTGGAGAGATAAGAGTGAGCAGAGATTACAAAGCAGCGAAGGTCACGCAACTTTGTGAATATACTAAAAGCTGCTTAAAACTGAAAGGAGTTTATACTTTAAAAACTGAAAGGAGTTCTATACTTTGGTAAAGTTTTACCTTTGTATGAAGTAATTTCAAGAAGACAATTTCAATTGTCAAGCCATAGTTAATTATAACACACCATTTATGTAAAAAGCAATTTATTTGTGTATATATCGGCGTATGTGTCCAGGGAAAATACTAGAAGATGTATCAAATTAACTGGTTGCTTCTAAGAAACAGGCTTAGAAAGACAAGGAGGAATAAGAACTAAAGCAAAAACATTAAGTCTTTTCCTACCATTCATAGTGATTTCATAAGACTCCAATTTCAGAATCTTCTCTTTGAAGAGCTGCTGCTGCACGTCGCTCTCCAGATCGTGTTGCCCTTTTGTAAACCACTCAAAGCACATCTGTGGGTTAAGAGAGAGGCGTCCCCTACGTCATCCCAAAGCTGCTTCAGGCAAACACCTGTCCCACCATGGAAAGGGATACTATTCTTAATACTTTAAGAGTTTATACAATTGACAAAATACCACTAAAAGTCAAATGTTTAGAATTCTGAAAGTAAATAAACAAAATATGCACCCCTACATCCACTGAATTTTACACTCGGGTTTTCCTGTCAGTATTTGTTAAGGCTTGCAGAGAGCAGGCATTGTCATATACTGAGTTCTTTTAAATCTTATGAAACAGTTAATCATTATTCTGTACAATGAAATGAGGAAACCGAGATTCATTATTTGCAAACATGAAAGCTAGTGCTCTGTTCCAGATATCATATTTTTAGTTATCTAACTATAGTTTTAAAAGTCTGTCCAGGTGCTGATTCTTCTTTAACTGTTTCTGGAAGCGCAACATTATTCTAAGGATGTCAAAGGTTTCTAGTTGTAACTTAAAATTAACTTCACTGGAGGGGGAAAAATTAAAATATACGTAGAATTCTTTATTGGTATGCACTTGGCTGAATAAGGTATTCTATCTAGAATGCTACCAAAATTATCAAAGTGTCATACATTTATTTACTTACATTACAGATACATATTAGACAAAATATTTTCCAGCACTTAATAGTTTCCAGCCTCTATATTATTTATGCTTATAAACAATAAACTGAAGTGTTTAGAAACTAAAGATGTTAGCCATACAAAAAATGTGAAACAAAACAAGAGTGCAATATTTAAGTATTTCTTATTTTACCCACGGTACCATCTTCCTACCTCTCTATCTAGTTCACAAACATCCTGGCCAGTTACAAGACACTCCCAGATCTCTTTAGCACGATTCCAACCCAGATACAGGGTAGCTTCTTGCAAGAAAAATGCCAGGAATTTCAGATGTGCCTCTAAATACTGCAAAAGAAACATTAAAGTGAAACAGAAGTTTACATTTTAAAAAAACAAGTCTGCTTATTCAATCCTTACATATATAATTTAAGGTAATGTAAATGTGAGAAATCTGTTCACTAGTTGACAGTTGATGTAACAGAAGGTACCTCAAGTCTGTTACAAATTTGACTGACCTTATGAGTCAAAAAAATATAATTTCAGTAATTTCAAAGTAAAATACCACAAACTCACAACTAGAGACTTAGGATACTTTTCTAATTTTTTTAAAATCAGATTTTATTGGTACATTTTACATATACATAATGATCACATTCATAATAGAGAATTTGTACCTGTACATGATATAAATTGTATTTTTCCCCGAATCCCTTACCCCCTCTTCAACCCTGTATTTTTCTCATTTTCAAACAACATTATTAATCAACTCATTTGAAAAGTAAAACCCACTGCCTACACAACTGACAGTTATTACTTCAGATCAAAGACAAAGGGCTTTTTTTTACTTTATTATATGCAATTCTTAAGTGAGTTACTGAAAGATTAACTCACAAATGCCATTTTCCAAACTTCATCTTGGATTGTCTATAGTCAAGGCACAAAACTGTTCCATCGTTGCACAGGCAGCTCATGCTACCTTTTATAGTTACACTAACAAATATTGCTATTACAGTTATTACAGTTTAAGGGGGAAAGGCCAAATGAATGCTCTAAATCACGAAACAGAAAAGCAATGGCTGATACCTCCCGGTAAGTGTATCGGCCGTCCACGAGTGTCACTCCAGTCAGGCCCCCAGGCCCAGCCACAGCTGCTGCAAGCCGATGACAAGCTATCAAACTTCCCGTTACCAATTTCACTATTTCAAAATTTTTCTTCAAGTCTTGAATAATGCTCTTAGCGGAAACAATAAAAAGAAATGTGATGTGACAATTTGCAGTTATTTTAGGGTGTAACCCCAGGTAAGAAAGCTCTTACTCACATTTCCTACATAACAGCAACTATTATCAATCCGGCATGTACATTCACTAGGGAACTAATAAACTTGTTTAAGATTTTGTCTTATTTTATTGGCATGTAAAAGTGATTCCTCATTTTAAGAAAAATTCAAAATCTTTGAAAAGAGTTATTTCACATCCTATATACATTTCTAGATTTTTCTTTCCAAACCTATCACACTCAGAAAGCTTTAGCTCCTTAGGCAAACTGACCTTGCAATACCAAGCATGTCGTTGAGTCTTTTCAAATTTCTGAAACACCCTTCCAAGTTTTTAAAGTGGGTTAATTATTTCAACAAATTAGAGAGGAAAGGAGTTAGAGATGCATCAAAAGAGAAGCTCCACACCCATGACAGCGAATGCTTGAGCCCAAGATTACCAAGTTACATAAACCAACTGCATTAATCATCACAAAGACACGAGTGACACACACACTCAGAAATGTTAGCCATGTTCGATCAGAAAGTTATGTAGGTAATTCTATAATAATCAAAATTACATACTCTTACCTTGTCTTGCTTTTGATAGGTTTGCTTTATGAATGAGCGTGTAATTTCATGGAGCTGACGCAAAGCTGGTACCACCCATACAAACTGGGGATTATTAAGCTGAGATGACTGAGTGAAAAAGAAGCTGCATTAATTAAATTTAGAAATAAATGGCAGACTCATTTATCTGCTACAAAAAATGTCCAAGTCAATTAGGTTTCACTGTTATGCATTCTATCATCTTCCTCTTCATATTGCTCATTCATAACTATCTCCATGCATTCATAATTTAGTCTTCTTATTCTGCATGCAATTTCCTAAGTCAAGAACTGCAAACAGGAGTGGATGTGAAGTGACAGTAAATGTACAGGGGTGTATCAGCAAAAACAGACAACGAGGAATTAGCAACTTCAGAGGATAGATTGAGTAGCACAGGGTGCTAAGACATGCTGACACAGTAAACTGATGGCAAAGCTTAGCAGTGAACTGGCTGGCAAGTAAAATGGAGCAGGAATGACCTCTAATTCAATGAATAAGACATCAAGGATCTGGTCCACATACTGACGTGGTCTACGTACTGATGAAACACAACTGCTTTTATTTCCTAGTTAGAACAATTTCCTAAGAGGTAATTCTATTTTTATTACTAAGGTGTGGGGTTCAGAGGTAGAGCACATGCTTCGCATGTGTGAGATCCTGGGTCCAATCCTCAGTGCCTCCCCCTTACCATTTTTATTACTTTTACAAACCTTTTAGATTGTCCTTTATACTTTTCTAAATATTGCAAAAGTATTACAGTATTTCTGAAACTGGTACCTGACAATTCAGCCTTCCCGGTACAGTACGGAAAAGTCTGATTTCAGGCCATAATCTTTTTTTTTTTTTTTTAAGAGAATTGGTTTTGCATAAAACAGCAACTTTTGAACTATAAAATTTCAATATAAAGTTTGGTAGGAGTATCAGATTAAGCACTACTAATCAACCAAAAATTGACTAAAGCTTTTATTAAGCCCATAGCATTTATTTAAAAGAGTAATTTTGTTTTTAAAAATCCTAGTTTTACTGAATCTGCAAAATGAAGATCCCTTTGAAAAACTACTTCTTTTGCAGGAAAGCATTCTATTACTAAATATGTAAATGTGGCCAAGTCGTTGTCAATATTGTTTTCCTTGCCTCATAATGATCATGTAGTCAATTAACAAATACCATATTTCCTGGAGTCTAAGACACAGGTTTATAAATATTAACATTTCTGAAATTGACACTTCTTATGTGCAGGTCAAAAAAAACTTAACAGTCACTAGGCAGGGGTGGAAGTTTTTGACAGAGCTATCCTTACCTGACTGAGTCTGTGCAGACTTAGCTGTGTACAACAGATAGCTGACATCTGAGCTGATCAGCCACTTAGTGGAATAACAAAGATAGCCTTTGAGTTGAGCTTGTTACTTAAATGTTATCAAGAAGATTACACAATGATACAGCGCTAACTAGCCTGTGATGCCCATCAATTAAGAGCAAAGAGAATGTCAATGGTCTCAAGGTGAAGTGGAAGTGTTTTCCAAAACCAGAAGTCGGTGGGATGTACTCGGGCAATGTGAGGGCTTCATCACTGAGCACTAATGTCTGTCTGAAGTGGTACTTCGATGCTAAGGAACTGTTAAAGTGTAGCAGTGTTCATCTCTCAGTTAAGGAAAAAGCAGCCTAAGTTTAATGAAAGAGGACAAGCACGCTACACTCCATATTCCACATGTCTCAAAATTATACAATCAATCTGGAAGATTCCAGAGTGATCCAAGGCACTACTGTAGATAATGACAGGCGGTGTGTCACAGGGAAGCTGTGCGTAACCATTCAAAAAGAAGCCTAGGTTCAGCCTCAGACAATGTATCTAAACAATATATGGTGAAAGTTAAATCTACAGTTCCTTTTCTGTAAATTTATTAAATCTGTGATGCAGGTTGTACTAACTAGCATCTTAGGATCACAGACACAAGGTATATCTTCAAAGCCAGCTACCTGTGAGACTAGCTACAATGTTTCTGCTAAAATAAAAAGCTGCAAAATGACATTGATCAAACTGTGAGGCTGTTGTCTAAATGGTATCAACAGATTACAAAAATGAGGACATAAACATGAACCTCTAGCAATAAGCAGATACAGTAGTGAGTATCATTATGACCAGTTAAAGTCAACCATGGTTAGAATATTTTATTTATTTTGGAAATTTATTATTGAATGTAACTTACTAAATAAGGAAATTCTAAAGTGAGAATTTAATGTCTTTTACATCATTTTCTAAAGTTCAACAACCAGGAAACATGTTATTTATTGCATCTTGCCTATGGTATTATTTAAACTACTCTCCTCCAATTAAATTTTGCTTCTCCAATGCCAAAGATTGGGGTAAACATCTAATGATGTCCTGGAATTGAAGTTTCCTAAGCAGCAATTAATGGGATGCCCAAATTAGATTCTTAATGTCAGAGGGTTTAGCTTGCAAACCTATGTGTAAATTGTCTTCATTCATTATTTTAAGTGACTTACTAATCTTTTAGTATTTCCAATGATGAGGAACTCACTGTCTCAGAAGGCAACACATTCTGTTTTCAGGTAATTCTCACAAGCAAGTTCACTGATCTCTTTGAAATACATCTGTAGGTAACTCTCGGGAGACAGAAGTTGAATCGCACTTCTCTGTAACAATCCTCTAAGCACCTAAAGAAAGCTTTCTACTCCTTGAGCTCTATCTTTTGAAAGCTGAACATCCTCATTTCCTCATCTGTCTTGTTTTTCCAGATTTAGCCTTTTATCTGGAACCAAAGCAGAAAATTTCTCATAAGGAGAAACTTTTTAAAAGTATTTCTTCCTCTACTAACCACATCACTGTGATAGTGTATTGAGGACATCTTGTTACTTTTACTTTGTTTCATATTTTGGCAAATAGAGGCAACTTAACTATGTGCAAGTTGAGAGTTCCTAATCCAAAAATCTGAACTCCAAAGTGCTCAGAAACTTGAAAACATTTTGGTGTGAACAAGCTCAAAAGTTTCCTATTTCATAGCACTTACGATTTCAGAATTCTGTAGTACAGTCTTTGCAAATATTCTTGAATGCAAAAAATCTCTGGGATCTGAAATACTTCCGGTTCCAAGCATTTCAGATAAGGGATACTCAATCTATACAAGGGAGGCTCTGAGCACCCTCAGAGGTAAAGGGGAAGAAGTAAGAGGAAGGGGACTAAAATTTACAGAAAGCCTGCAGGTACTGTGCTAGGAAGCCTAAAGATAGCAACTTAAAAGAATACGCAAACACTACTGACTGAGTTTAAAAAAATGCTTTTTTTGTTTTGGTTTAGTATTTTTTTTTTTGGATGAGTACATTTAAAATTTTTAATTGAAGGAAAAAAGTGAAATAAGAGGGAAAGGGCTGGGATGGACAGTGGAAGGTATAAAAGAAGCAAAGGAAAGAAAGAGGACCAAGGAGCTGAGGGTACCCTGGCAGAATCTACAGAAATAAAGTCAAGAAATAAAGGTCAGAATTTCTGAACACAACACTGGGACTTGGGAATTTTATGAGTGTCAAAGCAGAGGGAAAGGGAATCAGTTGGGGGAACAGAGGAAGCTGAGGGTGGGAGGGGAGTAAGAGATGGGTGATCTTGTCTTACCCTTTGCTTAGTTTCTGTGTAGCCTGGCAGGGAGACATAATCCCCAGTCAGCCCACCTTGCTGCCTGGCAGGAAAGGGCATAGCATAGAAAAACACCTTTAGTGGCAGTAAATAATTCACTCCCCTGCCTGGAGCCATATCCGGGGGTTCTGATCTTCCCACTGCCCCCCTTCAGCAATATGTATTTTAAAAAAGTATCTGTGAAAGCACTTAGTAAACTAGCAAGTGCTATGTAAAAATGCAAGATATTATTTGGAATGGAATAATGGTACGCCAGAATTTCTTTACTGGGAGCAGTGGGGAAATAAAAAAAAGGAAGGCTAGTCCTGTCAAGTCTCACAAACGACTGCAGAAATTTTCCTGTTACTTTTTGAGTTTTGTTATAAAACAACAGGTGTGAATGAAGTGATTGCAAGAGAAGCAATAAAAGACGCAATGATGCAACGGACTAGAAGAGCTGGGTAATGCTTAGCTACAAGGAAAGAGTAACGGTTCAGAAGGATTTCAAAAGCCGTTTCTCTGGAGGGAAAGAGAAGTCCCTTCATTTCTGACCTTCACATCTATAAAGAAACACAACTGTTACTGAGAAGAAAAGACCATTATTCTGCAGAGCCCCTTAGCCTGTTACTATTACTACCGAAGGACCTCAACTTCTTTGATAACTTGATGAAAACTCTTCAGTCATAAGAGAAGCTGCTAAATTATGAAAGTCACTGAGCTGAGAAAATTGGAAAAATTCAAATTGCACCTAAGTAGAGAGACAGTAAGGTTACTGAATTAAAATACAATTTTTTATAACTGCAGCATTTCTTGTAACTACTAGCTCTAGTTTGTTAATGTTTTAAAAATCTCTAAAACTGGATCACATGCAGAATATTCACCTGATGAGACTTTAGTGTCAGAAATATGAAATGTAACATTCTTGAATGCTCCCAAGTAAACATCGTAACTCGAGATTAAGCCCCTACCTCATCAGTGCCTATTAACAAGAGCTGAGAGGCTCTGAATATACAATGAAAATTAGCAGTACCCCAAATTCTTTAAAGAAATAGTAGTGAAAACTAAAGAACATGACTGACCAATGAACTACTAGCCACCTGCTGCTGTACCACAAATCTTTCTCATGTTAACAGTGAAACTGTTTGGGATGGCCACCCCAGGGCCTGTGTGCGAAGGTTACACAGGCCAGGCCAGGACTGCTGCAATCAGGGAAGCCCACTCCACTAGCTGGTGACCCAGGTCGTCACTCTCAAGAGGAGATGGGAGGTCAGAACCAGAGCAACAGGGAAGTCACAATTGCTACCACTACCTCTGCTCCCCAGGACAGCCACAGACTCACAGCACAGGAGGTGGGAGGCCTGCAGGGCAGCCTTCCACACGGTCAGTGCCTCCCTCTCACAGCCAGTGTCTGATCTCTTCTGAAATGCAGCCCCTGCGCCTAGCCTTCATCTTCGTGACTGCCTAAAACCTAACATCTGAAGCACTACGTAGGTGCCAGCACTGAATGAAACCTCTTTTCCTTCTTGTCTGATCTAAGAATGTACCTCCACTTCTCTCTTACGAGAGAAAAATGGGCATGGTATTTTAGAATCTATAGTACTTATTGAAGTTGTACATATCAGATCAAATTCAAGAGGGAAAGACTAAGTAGAAGGCTTATAATTTTATAAAAGTTACATAAAAGTATTCTTTCAATGTGACACTAAGTTTTTCTAGGGCTGGGGATATAGCTCAACAGCACAGCATCTGCCTGGAAGATACAAGGTTCCTGGTACCAAAAAACAGCTACTTAAAAAAAAAATCCAGAAATCCAAGGTTTTTCCCTTTAAAAGTAAGTAACAACCAAGCTTTAAATAAAGCATGGATCATAAATATCAAGATTTATATATGGATATTAATTTAAAGGATGTTAGTATTTTTAAATTGTGATGCAATTTATTCAAGGTAATTATTAAATCAGTGTACCTTTTGGTTGCGTTCATCTACAAATTCTTACCTTGAATCCATCCTTCTTGTTTTTTTCCAAGCCTGACCATTCTCCAGGCTGAAAATTTATTTGAAGAGAAACGTAAGTGACTTATAAAAGTATTTAGAATTTTTCAATCTTAGGTTTCTAAGTAAGCGCTCTCAGACAGAGCTCTTAGTTTAATGTATGTAATGGGCAGGAAAGTAACTTCGCCCCAACTTCCCAGGCACTACCGTTGCTCAGACAATAACATCAGGCCGAGGGTGGAACCAACCCTTTTAATGTCTTCTATGCACTTAACGATGTAGCTCCTCTTGGTCGCTTCCTTCACCGCATACGCGTCACTCAGGATCGTCAGGTGCTCCTCCAGGGCTTGCTGGATAAGGCTGCTCGGCAGGGTTGGAAGGTGAGCCAGTTCCCAGAGGACATCCAACACCTGCAATAATATCACCATGGTGAGCCGGTCCTTCTGTAAACAGAACTGCATTAAACGTTTGTAATTAAAAGTCCATTGATTCTCCTGCCTTTCCAGAAGTGGTTTCAAAGCGAGCTTCCCGGCCTATCCGTCCAATCAGGCTCAAAAGCTTCTGTCTCACTCTATCACTCTCAGTCTCCCAGCTCTGTGCAACAGACAGAAAAAGATACAGGAATTGACAAAATGAGCAAAAGCTTAACCTTGCATGAAAAACAATAGAACACTGCTATGGGGGAGAGGTGTCTTGAGAGTACATTTTTAGAAAACTTAAAAGTAAGCAAATTTGACTGAATGCATACCTTCTGAATGAGGACAAACAAATGATTAAGCTGATCAGAATTAAACTTCACAGCTGCTGCAGCAATAATAGTGTGAATGTTCTCAATCACGGTAGATGACTGTCCTGACTAGAAAATAGCAGACATGGGCAAAAGTTAAATCTCAGAACTTGGCAAAACCTAAGCCTTTCTCCCTGGCAATTTATATAAGCAAAAGTAATTACAACAATGTACTCTCACCAGCATCCACTTGCATGATAGTACTGGCAAGACTACATGAAGCAACCGTTAATAATGGGTATCAGCTGGCCTTATTTAATCCTAGCAGTATTAACTCTTTAAAAGAACAATGTAGAAAACCACAATAACCAAATTCTCAGTCTGACACTCACTTTAAGAGGAAACAAAATACAGTAATGCTTGGTTCACAAATGCTTCTATTTGCAAACAACTCAGTTCACAAACAAAAATGTTCAGCAAAATTTTGCTTCAGTTCACAAACTCCAAAGCAGGTGAAAAACACGACCATGGCTGACTTCCCCACACAAACACAAACACAACTGTATGCCCCCCAACTATAAAACAGGTGAGTTCACAAGCTAGGGTACAGTACGATTGTATTTTCAATTAGGTAAGAAACTCAAGTCACAAGACAAGCATATTCATTTTCATTATTTTATAGTTTCAAGGGCTTCAAGGGACAGTTATGTGCCCCACTTTTAATTTTGCTCCTAAACATTGTGTGTCTTCAATTACTGTGTATCTACCTTATGGGCAGTAAGTCAGAGCTGCAGACCCTGCTATGGGCCATACTGCAAACACTGACTTAAGAATGCCAACTGTGATGCTGTTATGCCTCACTGTTCCTCATGTAAGAAACTTGTACATTCGTAACTTCTTTTGTTTTCTTGCACCTACCATGCACACAGAGCTGTCTAGGGAATGTAGGGGGTACATACAATATACACAGCATGATCTCCAATCTTCGACCTTATAGAGATTCAAAACTTAAAACTTGTGGAACAAAAATACATGAGGATATTCAACCACAGCCTGGACACTGGAAGTAAAATCTAAGAGACTTAGGACTGTTTGGTTCTACTCCTGCTCCTTCCCTTCTGGAGTTTGCTCTGTAATGCTGGGCTGGGACAGTACAAATGACACTTTTCAGAGTCCTCTGCCAGCTACCTTCCCGTTCTGAACACTCTATCAGTGAGGGGCAGTGCCGAGAGAGAAGGCAGGGGCAAGGAAGGAGCACCTCCGGTTGAGACTCAGAGAGCAAAAACAGGTGGGCGGAGGCAGCAAAGGGTTCCAGAAGTGCTAGTGGCAGTGGCACCTCCAGCCCTCCTAGGGAAAGCACCCCCCAGGGCAGCCTGCTCTTCCTGGACTTAACACTTCTTAAGCATTCTTCCTTTTCACTTCTCTGGCATTCATTCTTCTCTTGCTTTCCTACTTTTTTTTTTTTTTTTTTTGGTACTGGGGATTGAACTCATGACCTCATGCTTGTAGGGCAGGCACTTACAGCACTGAACTAAATCCCCAGCCCCCATCCTACTTTTTATTTTTAATCATCCGTCTTACCAACACCTTTGTAAACAATCCTCTGCAGCTAATTTCTTGTGTTCAAAATACATGGCATAGTTTGGTTCCTGACAAGATTCTAAGTGATACAGTGACTAACTGGACACAGACAAAATGAGATCTAAGCTCTAGGTTCTGGCTTACCAATTAGATAAGGATGGTACCATCACTGAAGGAGCACGAGTGGGCTTGGGCTTAATGAACTGAGATGTTGATGAGATATACCTTTAAAAGTACCGCACTGCAGCACCAAGAAGAGGCCTGAATTTATACGGTTCACAGTCAAAGCTACAGGAATTGATGAAATAACTACAGAAAGCTTATATAGTATAGAGTTAAGAACTAAGGCTTGAAAAAAAGCAAAAAGCTCTTCATAGGCAAAGTAGAACAGATGTTATTAAAGGAGACTGAAAAAGGAATGTTTGAAAACCAGGAGAACAGATAACGGCCAAAGTGGAGGAAAAGCAAAGTGAAGGGCATGCTAAGACTGTGACACACCTGCTCGGAGCCCCAGTGTGGGAAGATGTGACGACCAGTTTTACTACTGTCCTCATTTATTACGGGAAAAATGTTATTAATGCAATAAACAATATAGTGAAAACAACTCCACTGATAAAAAGACATACACCTAACCTAGTTCTGCTATTAATAAATAACCTTCAGGAAGTCTTTTAATTATTTAAGAAATATGACCTCCAGACTAAATCAGTAGCCTGAAATGTCTTTTGAGTAGAGGAATCCCTTTTATATAAGCAATATTAACAAAAACCAAAACTGTGAAACAAAACAGGTACAATGGCTCAGGCTAAAGCAAGACACTGGTCCCCTTTCCTTGTGCACACCACTGTCCTCTAGTATCACCCATACATGTCAGAGAAGGGCAAAAATAATTCTGAGCAACTTACCTGTATCTTCCAAATTTTAGTGAGCTCATCTAATGACAATTTACTGCCCAAGAGTTCAATAATCCCCTTTATACGATCACAGTATTGTGCTTGGTCTATGTTGCCTAATAGAAAAAACACCAGAGAGGAAGCCAGATACAGTGAACACTGACTCTAAATATATTTCTATTAATTAAAAGACATAGTCACTTCTAAACAACTGCTTACAGGCTAATACAAAAGAAACAATCTGTACCTTTTAAAATATAATTGTGTTAATTTTTATCTTTTGAAAGCAACTTACCTTCCAGTGCAATTGACAAAACTGAGTTTTCAACTAGCCAATCTAATAATCTGTCTGTATCTATAGCATTCTTCACAGATTTGGATAAAGTGCTGTCTTCTATCAGTTTGGTTACCTAAAAAGACAGGATTGTTGTGATTGAATGTGTAATTAAAATTTTCATATATATATATATATATATATATATATATAAAACCTGTAACATTTATAAGCAACTAGTTTGATAATTAGTCAATATCTATTAAAAAGCAGTTGTCAGACAACAGACTACAATCTGTTCTGTGCCTAGAAAGCACACGCTGCCATCCTTTCTGCTTCTACTCCTGCAAACACTGCTGCGTGGCTCAGGAATGCTCATCTAACCAAAACTCCAGTTATGAGTCCCAGCCTCCAAAATTTACAACTGGGCTCAGAAGTGTCATTCATTAGAGAGAACAGGACTGCAGGACGTGAAGCTTGGGAGTTAACAACCCAGGGCCACGAGTTTCAGCACGTGAAAGACGTCATGCTGCATGTCGAAAGAACAAGGCCAACATGCTCAAAACAGCAGAGGCAAGACTTGGGCAGAGCCCTGGCTGCAGCCCGGTCTCCAATTCTGGTTACTCACTTGCATCCTTAACTTTCTGTGATTTGCCTATTCCATCTTTTACTCATGTGAAACAGCTAAACCTCCTTCCAATAACTTCCTCTTTTGGCCTGAAATGGTTCAAGATTAGTTTATTTCACTTGCAGCTAAGAAGCCTGAATCCTAACTAAGCCCTAACTGAAGGAAAGCTCACTGGAGTTACCGCTGAACTGTCCTGGCATCGTCTGTCACTACCAAACCCACTGCGCTCTTTTCATGGCTCTAATCCAAGTTTAGGGGCTACAAAAAAATGATTTCCACCGTTTTCCTCAGACCAACACAGCTGTAGTCACTTTGTTTTTCCCATCCTAACGCTTTTTAGAAGGCTTGATTTAACCCACAAAGTCAAAAGAATTGTTCTTCAGGGTAAAAAGTAAATCTCAAATCATACATTCTGAGAGATTATAAGGAATGTCATAAAAATATTACATATTTCAGAGAATAAATTTTGGAAGTAGATGGTTTTATTACAATTATAAATATGCACATCTTTTCCTACACAATCACTATTATCTCTTCTTTATATGATTAAGAGAAATATTTTCTCAATATTTTTATGTTAATAATCAGAAATTTTGGCAGAAAGTCCCGAGTCTTCTATCTGGTAGAAACCACTGTAAAACTTACCTCCTTGAGGGAATTCATTTTAGCACTAAAATGTGGTGACTTCAGCATGCGCAGGAGGATGTCAAGACGAAGGTCATCCACGATCGTCACAAGATCAGGTTGAAAGCGCATGCAAAGTAACTTAATGGCAGATAAGAGCTCAGGGATGCTCACCAGTCTCTGTAATTTAATAAAAACAGAAAAAAGAACGGTAAAACCTTTTTGATCCCAATTCATAATGCACACAAGAATAAAGGGTAACAATAGTCTGGGGTATCTGATATTCTACATGACCAGTTAACTACATTTTGCTCAATAGAAATTTAGCACATTGGTAAGCAACCACACTGCACTGCACACACCACACCAAACCATCCAGGGAAATCCAGGAAAGATAAATCATGTTAAATGTTAACACTGTTTTAAACAGCAACACTGCAAAGGAGCTTTTTACACTACATTATTTTAAAGTTTCTTCTACTCTGTTACACTGATTGCAAAATCAGGTCAGTAGAATTCTGAATGGTGATCTCATACTAAGAATCCTATATCTATTCTAATATTGAGGTAACATCAACCATTGGTGTTTCTGAAATAGCTTTTTTCATGAGAAAATGTACGATTAATTTGATGTAAATCATTGTGTGGTCAGAGCTCAGAGAGCGATGCTATGCAAACTTTTCTAAGTCCAGGCTCTGCCAGAAGGACTATCTGGCACTAAGTCTATCTGGTTGGCAACAGAACTTACTTTGTCTTTCAGGTCTTTTTCCTCCACGCTCCGCACATCCTGGATCGTGGTAAGGATGACTGGGTCTAGCATGGGCTATAGAAACAAAAATTTGCAGTTAATAAGAACGGAATCCTGACGGTTGTGGTGGTAGATGCCTGTAATTCCCGCATTTGGAGGCTGAGGCAGGAGGATCACAAGTTCAGTTTAGGCAACATAGTGACTCAGCAAGCCCCTGTCTCAAAATAAAAAAAGAACCTGAGACGTACTTCTGTGCAAAGGCCCTGGATTAATCCCCAGTACTGGAAGACAAAGTAAAAAGTTTAAAATCTCCCAAAATTGTTCCAAAAGTAGAGAGCAGCTGTTTCTTTATTCACCATTTGCAAAGCACAGAGTGCCATGAAAAATGTGAATTCTGGTATCAAAAGTCACACAACCTAGCTAACACTGCTCTAAGTGAACCCTTCTCTGACTCTGTGACTTAGAGTCCTTAATTTATCTTTTTTTTTTTTTTTATCAGTACCAGGGATCAAACTCACGACTGCCTGCTTGCAAGTCAGGCACTTATGCTGCTGAGCTAAATCTCCAGCCCTAGAGTCCTTAATTTAATAAGGGTACAGCTCCTGCCATTACATCTTACAAGAATGGTTTGAAGAACAACTAAAGATACACAGGCAAACTTTCAAAACATTAAGCACAACTAGGTGTTGTTCTTACAATAAAGTATTTTGCATTTAGCTTTTCAAGTCAGGCAAAAGATGCTGCATACAAACTACTTTTGCTTGCAGACGTGAATGAGACCTACAGATGAGTCTCCTAACGCTCGCTCCAGAGCTGTAACCCAATTAGGTAACTAAACAGTATTACAAGTGATGAAATACTAGCTCAAGATCAACTACCACCTTCACCTAAGTAAGATAACTTTTTAACATTTGGCTGATAAGCTTTAAAAACATAATACTGGCTGTCAGAGCTATCAATACATTAGCAAGGGATTAAAATGACACCACACAATTATCCAGACAGAATTTCTTCATTTACACCTATGCCAATGGCATGGTATGACTGAAGGCCATTACAATTAAGAGGTAGGTCAACCTCCTTGTCAGTGAGTGCGAGGCCCTGTTTAATCCTCACTGCACCTCTGTAAGACAGGTATTATTGTTATCGCCATTCTGCAGATGAGGGGACAGAAGTAAAGTGGAGTCTCCCAAGTCATGCAAGTAGCACAAAGTAAATGCAATTCTTAGTTTATGTTAAGTAACATGTGTCATGGTATAAATTTATTGCTGAATAAAGTCTGGCCAATTAGGTATTGTTATGGCTTGTGTCTAGATGTCCTCCTAAAGTCTCATGTGGTCAGAGGTCTGCTTTTCCAGAGGTAGCTGGACCTACAGCGTGTGACTGATTCATGGTACAATGCTGGGATTAAGGGTGTGTGATTACAAAATTGGTCCACCGATGGTTTAGCACTGCTCTAATCCCAGTAGTCTGGAAGTCTCGGTAAGATAAAGTCTAGGGGCAAAAAGATGATGTCTTTTATTGTTTCTGCTACCTAATGGGCGCCATCAACTCTTCTCTGGGATGCCCTTCTGCCATGTCCATTCTGCCTTGGAGCCAGCTGACTATGGACAAAACCCCTACAAACTATGAGCTAAATAAACCTCTTCTCCTTTAACTTTGGGTGTTGGGTATTTTGTGTCAGCAACAAGAAAAGTAAGACAGGTATCATAAAAGAAAGATGAACTCCTATATACTTTTGTTGGAAACTAATATCTTTTTCTTTTAAAACTGTATTCTGTTCTTATAAGATACACACTTTCTAAGGAACTTAATTAAGCAGGTAGAATATTTATGTTCAGTTCTCTTCCATGGAGCAATGTATGGGTAAATGCATTTAAAATCCTATCTAGAATCTGACTATTCTTTTAAAAAAATCAATTATTTAATTTATTATTACATTTTTGGGAACAGGGGTTTAGCTCAGTAGCACAAGTACCTGCCTGGCAAGAGAGGTCAAGAGTCTGATCCCCATTATCCCCCAATTACATTTTTAAACAAATTATTTTGCTTCTTTATGTTTTAAGTGTCTCAGCTATAAAACTAATGGTCATACTTTTATGCTTAATAAATTAGAAGAATGCCATATGTTGCTAAACATATTAACAGAATAAAGAAAACATTTAAATAAGCCATCCTACTTGACTTAAAAATCTTATAGCATAGGGCTGGGATTTAGCTCAGTGGCATAAGTGCCTGCCTGGCAAGCGCAAGGTTGTGAGTTTGATCCCCAGTGCCAAAAAAACAAAAAAACAAAAAAAATCCTGTAAGATAATCTTGACATCTAAAGAAAGCATCTAACATTAATAAATAGTAGGAATTTCCAGTATCAATATGGAAAGAAAAAAATGAAACAAAACACCCTTATCTCCCTGATTAAAATGGCTCTAAGTAGGGGCTGGGGATTTAGCTCGGTGGCATAAGCGCCTGCCTTGCAAGCATGTGGTCGTGAGTTTGATCCCCGGTACTGATAAAAAAAAAATGGCTCTAAGTAAAGCTGATGCTGGAAAGACAAACACTGCATATGGAAACACTGCTCATAAAAGACATTATGCTTCTAATACCACTTACAGTCATTTTTTAAAACGTATGCAAACGCTACAATGCATTAGCATTAGAAAACTTGACACTCATATCTTTGACTACTCCTGACCAGCTGACTCAAACTTTTGTAAAGTAAGACAAGATGTGCTGTACAGCTGTTATTCGGAAGTGAGTAACTTACTAGTTGAACATTCAACATTGACCTGAAGTAACTCATAAAGGCAGTGACTCCTGACACAAACCTATGAAGAGGAGACGGGACAGGCTGCTGGAAAAAGTTAATAAAATGATTCACTAAAAGGGTAAATAACCTTCTCCAAGGTTAGAGGTCTCACACTTTGAATTATTGAGTATTTTTATTATCTTCAGATAATATTTTCACTAGAAGAACTGCTATTTTGAAAAAAGACTTTACCTTGGATTAACCACAATTCTCAAAGATCTGATAAAAAGAAAATAGTTACTGCTTGGAAATCTTAGTTCAATCAGTGTGTACATTGATGTAAATCGGCTCAATCCTACCTGTACCACGGAGGAATTCAGGTACTCCGCACACACACCTAATGGCTGCACCAATGCAGAGACGGCCTACAAAAAGATTACAAAGAAATGTGAGAAAGTTTTTCTCCTCAAAATTAAGCAAATCCTTTTCCAACACTGGAGAAAAATTTACAGAGTAATTTGATTAAATTATGAACAAATGACTGGTAAAGTGGTGACATGAAGACATTTATCTGTTTAAATTACAAAATTTAATGTGATTAAAACCAGAAGCTGGACAAAAATAATTCTCAAGTTCATAATGTAGAACATTACAATTTTTTTTAAAGGAGAGAATAGTTGAGAAGAGAATGAAATATGCCTTTAAAAAAAAACTGTGCAAGAATTTGAAGAAAATTATAAAATATTACTAAACAAAGGAGGATCAAAATTTTAAATGAGCAGGTACTGTTCTCCTAAAAGGAAAGTACCAGTACTGTAAAGTCATCAATTCTCTGAAAATGAAGCGATGAAACAGTAACAGCCTTCATAGGCTTAATATCAAAGGAATTTCTATTATTTAGTAAGACACATTATCTAACAGAGACTCAAATAGCTACATTAATTTATAGAAAGAATGCAAACAGACATTAATCATAAAATGAAATGCTCAAGTTCACAGGAAATCAGAGTACTATAAATTCACAACAAAATACCATTTGTCTCTTATACTGGAAAATTAAAGATTAAAAATATTTAGCACTATTGAGAATGTCATAAAATGGGCTTGGGGACACACATTGGTTGGTGTAAGCTTTTTGAAAACAGATATAATGCTATCAGTTATAATTTCAGAATGTATACAGTGTTTAACCCAGAAATTCTATTTTCTAGGAACTGGTCCTTCAGAAATAGAAGTACACTGTACCTGAACATTGTGCAAGAGCAAAAATTTAGAAATATAAAAATTTTTAGAAAGAACCCAATGCCTGTCAGTAAGAGACTACATCACGGTACACCCTTTCCAGAAACACACTGAAGCTCTGGAAGCTCTGCAAGTATCACCCTGGAAAGAGGGCCATGATGTCATGTCAGATGAAGACAGGTAAGGTGTATCTTCACGATCATTTAGTTTGCGACAAAGAGTGGGAAAGGAGAGGGAGATGCAAAGAGAAGCAACACATACAGATTCGTGTTAGCTGAAAAGGAAAGGGTACATATTAAACAGATAACCATTACCTAGGGTAGAGGCAGTTAGGTGTCTAGGAATGCTGGTGAAGGGCAGGCAACTTTCCTTTGTTTCCTGGTTACAGAAGTTTTTAACTAGTGTAATTTAACCAAGTGAGTTTTTCCCAGTATTTTTCAAATTCAAAAAATTGTGATTTGTACTCTATCTTTTGGTATGGCCTAAATTCATTCTGGGACACAGCCACCGTCTCGACTGGACAGAAGTCAGATACCTAGCATGGAATTTTAATTATACGTGCTTGCTAAAATGAGTGTCAACCTTTTGATCTCTTTCTCTATAGCCTGAATTTTGTCATCTCAAGCCAATCCAATCAATAAAATTCCACATCACTGCAGTTGAAACACAGTTCTGAAAATATGGTCTGATCAAAAGGAACAATTTTGGAATAATCTCTTTATGACATCTGACAGTAAGGAAGCATAACCCCGGGATTCCATGTGTCTAATCTCAGGCAATTTTCATTCAAGCAGGGTAGAAACTTGGGGCTACTCTAGTTTTCTGTTTATTTTAAATAAATGGACTACACAAAATTATTGAGTATTTTAATATACTAGAAAAATAAAATTAAACTTTGTTACTGGGAATCAAATTCAGGACCTTGTACTTGCCAGGCATGCACTGTGCTACTGAGCTATATTGCTGGTCCAAAAATTAATTTCTGATATTGTCTGATGACCTAAACAGTCAGTTCTTGAGAAACAAGCTAGAAAAAAATCCTGACTCTGAAGCTTTTTCTTTCTTTCCCTTTTAAATCACAATCTATTATCTTCTAGATCAATGTCATCCCTAATGAACTTGCTGTCCTCAATGGGCATCAAAATGATAGTCCAACAGTCCATGTGGAAGAGGGCTCAGGCTAGGGTCAGTGACCGAGCAGACGTGTGATCGTAAAGATGAACAGAGTGTCACGGGAGGGGCAGTCTATCAGCACATCGTCAGTCTCTCGCGCTGACCAACATGTGGACCTCATCCAAAGAGGGACCGGGGAGTTGATGAGTCATGGTACCACAGAACTAACTGCTGCTGTGAAAGCAGTTTGCAATATATCGCTAGATCATTGTATATCATGCTTTGCATTGATTATGGTAGCCAGTAGAGGGTTTTACATCCACACACATGCCAAGCGCCGAACAGTTTTTAACTGAATGATTAACCTTTCAATGCCCAGTGTTCCATTTTTGGAATACGCGTAACAGTGGAACATGATAAAATTTTTTCTCCTCAAATTCGTGTTCCTTGGATCTCTCTAGGTAACATATATGAAGTTCATGCAAAAATTTGCAACCTTTGGTATAAATGGGTTAATTGGAGATCAAAATAAAGTGCTCTCAGCTACAAACAGGTCAGTAGTCTATGAAAATCAAAGGTAAAGTTATTTGCCTCACAAGGTTAAATTCTGTAAGAAAATGAAGGTGGCCATGAAAGAGTATGTGAGAGAGATGAAAAGCTCCCGTGTTTGGGCCCTGTGTGACCTGTAAGTTTCTGTAATATCTAAAAGCTTACTGAACAATGCTGCAAAAATGAAGTATTTTAATTTGTGCTTGATCCTATGAAATACATTGACTTGTATAATTTTACTGAGCCACGAATTGTTATGCACACATATACTTACTGTATTTAAACATTAAAATCATTTCATATAAACATTATAAATTAAGAGAAACTCACCACAAAGGAAAATACTGAGGCAAAAAACAAATGTCCTATGTGGAAATGCGACTGATTAGGAATAAACATTTCTTATCAGAACTATAAAATCTGCTCTCTAAGCATTAATTTTAACATTTAACTTTATGCATCCTCTGGCTGTATATCAACCCAGATAAAGCAAACCTGCACACTGAGTAGATACAGATGTGGGGAACTTACTGCAAGTTCTATATCTTCTGAATGGAGCTTGGCTTGGATTGCTGCAAATCCTCCTAATTCTCCAAACTAAGAGGAAAACAGGTACAAGTTAATTTGAAACATGATACGTTAATACTTCAACCAAGAACCAAGAGCTCCCATTTTACTCTGTCATTGTGTTCTGTAACACTGTCCTGAGAAATACATCATGAAGGAAGTAATGGTGCTTCTGCTGTACACGGCACAGGACACGCTAAGTCCAAAGGCTGAGGCTCGCTTGTACAGACTGCACATGCGAAAAGAAGGAACACTAAGACATGTCTCTTTAGGAAAATGTCCCGATTATTGTCTGTACTTATTACATGGCTTAAACAGCAACTCTAGAAAATCTGATTAAAATTAAAAAACAAAATACAAAACCATATTGATAAAAGTTGTATACCTTATTAACCAGATCCACAACCCATCCATGAGGTTCCTATGAGAAAAGAAAATCAAAACTGAGATAGAAATATGAAAGCTTCCTCAGTAAGCTTTACAGTTCTCTTATTCTAAATCAGAAGTCAGAGAAAAACATTAAAATCTGAAAAATACTTTGGAATGCTTTTCCAAGGGTCACCTAATACAAATCTTTATCACCACATCAATTTACGAACTCTGTAAATCTGGGTTTTGATGGAATTGCCATAAAACGGAGCACTTCTGCGCTTGTGGATAGCCATGTTCAGTTGTTTAAGCTCTCCAGAGAACAGTGTGACCAGTTAAAGTCTCTAGCAAAGACATATTTTAAAATGAAGAATTATTTACCTAAAAGGAGTTAATGCGGAATCAGAGATTAAGGCCGAGTCCCAGCTGTGTCATCACGCAGTGCCCACGGCCAGCACCCCTGTTCTCCTTCGCTCCCTGACACAGGCCCCGACTAGGAAGAGGACTCATAGCCTCACAGGGCCAACAAAACCAGGGAAGTCACCACAGGCCTAAGAGAATTCAGCCTTAGTTAAGGAAAACCAAACAGTCTCCCAAAGAAAAACAGAAGGAGCCTTCGCGTTCAGAGGGTAGGCGTGAGAAACCCCTAAAAGGTAGTCTTAAGATTGAACGTAAAGGATGACACAGACTTAGCACTTAAGGAATAATCCAGCCAGAGAGGCTGGAAAGGCAGTTTGGGGAAGGCAGAAAAGAGTCCACTGTCTTGAAAAACTAAGTGAAAACTATCAGCTGAAACACGATGACCCAAGAGAAAGGTACGGATGAGGTGTAGCCAGAAGCAAAGTCACACGAAAGCTCACAGGCTGTGCTGACGCAGAGCAACACAAGGCTTTTACGCAGGAGAGTGGTTCGTGTCTTAGGAACACCCTTGTAGTTCTACTGCGAACGGGATGGAAGCATGGGTCAGTGAGCAGCAGTTAGACACCACCAACTAGAAGACAGGTGCAATGACCAGACGGGACACAGCAGCATGGAGCAGGGGTGTGGCAAAGCGACACAGCTGTGCAGGTACATTAGAGTGACTGCTCACGTTCTGGAGGTGGGGAATAAGAAAAGGGAATGAGCCGTGGGAGCCTTGAGTCCCTGGCATGCTGGTGACCAATGGCATGTTAGTCATCAAGAGAAGAATAAAAGCTGGGAGGCAACATGGGTTCAGGCACATCGGGACAACTCTGGGGGCAGCCAAGAGGAGAAGCTGACTTGGCAAGTCTGGTGTGCTCAGGAAAGAGGTCTGGGCCACACAGATATATACTGGAGAGCCATCAGCATAAAGATGATGAGTCTTCACAGAAGGAAAATGCTTCTCAGAAAGTACAGTGAATATAGGACCGCTTGATAAAAGCTGGGCCAGAGGGAAGGATTCAACAAATGAACTGTGGCTTGGGAGAAAGGCAAAAAAGCAAGAGACTACAGTGTCCTGGAAGCCAGGGAAGAAACAGACTCAGGAGGAAGAAGTGTGCGCAGTGCTGTGTGTAGAGTGAGATGCTTTCTCCCAACCTGGAAATACAGGGGCCTGGGTACTTCAACGAGAGTGATGCTGATAGAAGGTGGGAAAAGGCAGCGGGATGGAATGCCTCGGCATTCACGGGATCTCAGCCTGGCTACCTTAAAGCCTCTCTAGCTGCAAAAGCACTTGATCAAAACATTAAAGAAATAATCTTTTAAAACAGACAGCTGAGTTGGCAACAAAGCGCTCAGAAGATAAACAAAGAGAAGCAAGAATCCTGTGAGGTAAACAGACTGAAGCTGGCTTTCACTGCAGACATCGGCGAGTCCCGGTGGCCTGAGCATCCATCTTCATGAGGGACATGACACACGGTCAGGATGGCAGAGACACAGAACCCAGAGAACAGTGAACAGGAGAGACTGCTGCCTACAGCTGGAACCCAAGGCGCTCCAAGGGCAGATGACGTGAACACGAACACACTGTGAGGAGAAGGCAAGGAAGACTGCCCCCGTCAGTACACAGCGGAGGGGAGGATGAATTCTCTATGAATCTGCAGCTCTAACGCTGCTCAAGTTCATACTGACTTGATGATCTGAAAAACTTTACTATGTATAATTTAGAGAATCTGTAAGTCTGTGTTTTGATGGAAATCAAAAGGTATTCTAAAGTGGTCTCATTTTGTTAGATTGTTGAGCAGAACTGTTAAGTCTCACTGTTTGAATGTCTACTTTGTATGCTTTAATTTTTTAACTTGAACAACTGTTTCCAATGATGAGAATATATAAGGTATGGAGTGGCAATTTCTTAGTGTTTTTGTTTTATTTGTTGTTGTTGTTTTGGGGTTTTTTTGTTTGAGTGTTTTTGTTCTTTTTTTTTTTCCCTTTGGAATTTTGTATTGTTGCTACCATTTTTCTGTTTTGTCTGGTTGTTTTTCTTCTCTTTAAATAAAATTACAAAAAAAAAAAAATAAAGTAGTCTCAGACTACAGGGCTTTCAGGCACCTAGCAAAAAGTAAAGTAAATTCTCTTTCTTTTTTCTTTTTGAGATAGGGTTTTTGCTATATAGTTCAGGCTGGCCTTGAACTCACTATGTAGCTCAGGCTGGCCTCTAAACCATGACGATCCTCCTGCTTCAGCCTCTCAAGTGCTGGGATTACAGGCATGTGTCATCATGCTTGGTTATAAAAGTAAATTCTTCTCAAGGGAAAAGAACTTTCAACTCAGGCTTCGGGAAAAACAAAAACAAAAAATCTCCCTATACTAAATTCTAAGAAATGTGAGTTTATGGAAATCAAACAAACGTAACTAAGCATATACCCTATTCTATACATCTGTAACATACAAAACAAGTTTTTAGATTTCAGACATAGAATATAAAAGAACTAAATACAGCACAAGACAAACAAATGGAAAAATATGAAGTGGGTTTTATAAAGCACAACGAGATGGCCTAACACAATCCAATCAAAACTCCAGAAGAAGCGAGACTAATTGAGAAGAGGCAAATTTATAAAAAATAATGATTCAGAAATTGACAGAACTGCTCAATGCATGCGATGTAAAATAAATACAAAAAATAACTCAGTTAACTGCACGATAGTTAAAAGGACAAGCATCAAAAAAGAAAGAAGAGATCTCAAAATACAGCCAAGGAAGAATGACAGACCTCTTAACAGAAGCAACAGTCAGACCAGGAGCTGTTTTCTCAACATGAGGGTGAAAGCCAGAGACAGTGAGCTGCTATCTGTACTGTTTTGACAGAAATACGTATCAACCCAGAATTAAAAACCCAGTGAAAATATTCTTCAAGGAATACACAGTTACCTTTAGGCCATTAAAATAAAGATAACTGCCAATGGACACACACTAGAAAGGACACTTACAGAGTGCACTAACTATTTTATGGCAGGAAAAAGACAGGAGAGGACATGTGCGGTAAGAATAGAGAAATAACAGGGGGTACTATAGAGACACATGCTGAAGACTTTAGGCTCACTCTGAGAGAATAAAGATGTTGGATTTTAAGTTTTGTTTGGTTAATGCATTGCAATTTTAGGTTGGCCACTGAAAGGAGGACAGGGGAGAAGGCTCTGGAAGCCTTCATGAGGTATGGATGGCAGAAGAGGACAATGCCACATGAGAGCCAGAGAGGATGTGCCCCACCGACCGACACCGGAGCACAATGGGGGTGATCCTGTGGTGAGGAGAAGACTGAGGGCAACAAAGCAATCAAAACGTGGGAGCAAAACACAGCACTTGAGAAAGCAAGAACAGAAGGAATCTTGAGCCTCAGCAGAAGACAGAGTTCTTTTACGGTAATGAAAAAAAAATACAAAGACTGAACCTTTCTGGTCTCAGTTGTGGCACACAGAAATTAAGGGAAGAGAACCAATGTCTGCTGAGTGCCTACTACAGTGAACCACTACGTTCAGGGTTTCTATAGCTCTGAAAGAGGAGAGGCTCACGGAGAAGAAAAGATATGGTAAAAGAAAACGTGAGTTGTGCTTATAACCAGGCACTTACACGTGGGGAAGTGCTTACTTAACCTCTGTGTCCGAGTCTGACCAACTCATAGGGTTAGTGTGGTGATTAAATTATCCAAAGCACACATTCAGTGTCCTTTCCTCTCAGATCTTACCTCCTCTCCAGACTACTGCCTGAGCCACCAAGGTGGCAATAACTACTCTTTGCCCTCTATTCTAAGATTATAATACTAGTATTATATTTATTATTATACTGTAATTTTTTGTTTTCATATTTCTTCTGCTATGCTAAATAAAGCTAGAAACCAACACTGTAATACTTTATTAAAGACAAGGACTACTGGTTTATATTTTACCTCCAAAATCCAGAATAATGCTAAAAACATTGAGTAGTCAATAAATAGTTGTTAAACTAAACCCTTCTAAATCAGTAGGTAAGTTTCCTATCAACTAAATTTGACTTTTAACTGTTTCTCAAAACTCATTATATGAACTAGAGGGTTGTTTAGCTTATGTACTTCCTGAGGGATAAAGTTATGGACACACTACAGACCTTTCACCAGCAAATAAAGATACTGGTTCTCGGCCTGAAAAAGCTGAAGTTTCAATGCTTATGGAGTTTAAAACAAAATTATGTACGAGTAGAGGAATTATAGTTACAATTAGTTATTTTCAAATCATTTCAAATCCTCTCCTGTCTCAAAAATCTCTAAGGGACAAACCAATTAAACTGAGGTTCTGATAATCTATTATGCAGGGCACTGAGGTCATTTCTGATCTCACCAAATACAGTTTCAAACCAATAAGATTCTTCACATCAGTTAATAGCTACAGAGAACATATGTAATATCTGAATGAACTTTAAGGTACTTCATATGAGGCATGTAGGTGTTTGTATTTTTTATGGATTATTTTAATCTTTCCATGTAAATGGTCAATTTTATAGCACAGGAAATATTTTTATGTTCATTTCTCTATAAAAAGATGAACGAGAACTATGCTTACCTTTTGAAAAGTAGATACAGGTGAAACAGCAAACATATTTCCCTCTCCAAACACTTCTGCCCAGTTCCTTTGTGAGACTTTCATTCTGTTTTTAAAATGGTATTCATTATCTGGATTAAAAGCCTAGATTGAAAGAAAATACAGAAACGTTATTTTATATTTCTATAGCAACACATTAGCGTTAGAAAAGAAGATAAAAATATAGGTGTGGACTGTCCATGAACGGAAACTTAGGGACTGCTAACGCTGGCTGATGCAGAGGAGCAGAGGATGGATGTCAGCAGCCGCAGAAAGCGGAAGCAGCAGGGTGAGAGGTGAGCACGGGCTGCCGCAGGCCGAGTGGGCCACAGAAGCAACCGCAGAGGAAGCCAGAAGGAAGAGGAGCCGACCCAGTGGCCAGAAACCAAAGGACAGAACACTTCACATGGAAGTGTTTCAGATTCAAATAATCAGAGTGAAAAGGAGAAAACTAACCATTCTATGCGCTGAAAATGCACCAAAATTACAAGTTTTTGTTTCAAACTAAAACATGGAATAGTTGGTCTACATTTAAAATAAAAAGCCAGGACTCTAAGAACTAAGTATCTTTGATGCAAAATCAACATTAAGTGTAAGTCAGAGAATCTCAAATATCTGAAATAAAATCAAAACACAAATACTTCATTTAAGAGATACGATACCATTGTCAGCACACCCAGGAGACCAATGGGAATTGGATCTTGTTTTATTCTCTCTGCAACTAGCTCTATTAATAGCATCAACATGTTGTAGATTCCTTCATGAATTTCAGTGCCCCATTTGTGAACAGCACTTGATGTCAGGAGCTACGAAAACATAAAGGGTAAGGGTTAGATTCAAGAATCTAACTTGAAAAAAGAAAATAAAGCAAGGGTTCATCAGGTCAACTACAAAAGAGATTATGATCAAAATACCTGTTTCATGTACATGGCTTGCTTTACAGGATCTATAACTAAAGTCTGCTCATTTACTTGTTCATTTATCGCACTCAAAGACAATGCAATTGTTTTTTCATTTTAATTCCTGTGTTCATGAAGGTAGTTTATGTAAAAGAAGACTTTTACTTGGCTCTCCATTTTTCATTATGAGTACCAGGAAAGCTCAACTGTGGATGCTGTTTTCTAACTATGTGGACTTGAACAACTTACCTCAGTTCTCATAGGCTCAGTTCTCTCATCTCAAATGAGGGACAATTCCTGCCCAATTCTCGCAGAGATTACAAGGGTCAAAAGATGTCACAAACATAAAGCATTTTATAAGTGGTAAGACATTATTAATGTATCTTGATAGCTGGCTGTCAATATTAGTTATTTCTGGAATCTGAGAAATAAATGCTTTTTTTCATGGATTTTAACATATGTTCTTTTCGAAAATTTTTTAACATCTTGAAAATAAAACTGCACCTTCCCACCTGTTGACCAGATGACACAGGGCTCTAAATTTAGTCAACAAGTTGTGGAAATGTTCTACTAATTTATTTTGCTTTTATTTTTATTTTTTGGCATGTACAGAAGAAACAGTTAACTTTTACATGTTTAAAGAAATCTAAAATATCTCTAAGTGATAAAATACTATAACACAAATACACAACTATTTTTCTTAAGTATAAAAATCAAACATAAAAGAATGGTGTATCTTATAATCAGCTTCTTAGATTTGTTAAAAAAGAGAAAGTGATCAAGAAATGGAGGGAGGGCGGAGGAAGGGAAGAGGAAATAAAAAGAAACGAGACATGTTATGTGCATGTACAAACTCACCACCATGAATCTAATCATTATTTACTATACTGCAAATGTGACCAATAAAACTTTTAAAATTAAGAAGTAAGTACATAAAGTAAAAAAGAAACTCGATTCTGTCAATCTCTGTTTTCTAGTACCCAGGGAAGTCTAATTCAGGAGAGGGGATGAGAAATCAAAGGATTTCACTTCAATTGGTATAGCAGTTTCATGTTTTTGTTAAGATTTTCCACTAGAAGGAAAATTTGGTGCAATAAAAATCTCATGTTGGCCACACTGAAAACTCCTTTCACAGAGCAGCCCAAAAGAGCTCGAACTGCACAGAGAAAACCCAGTTCCAGATTTTCTAAATACTAATGGCTCCACTTACGCTCAAATGAGCAAAAACCTTAAGACTAATTTTACATAAACCAGTGTGTTATTACTCTTGCAAGAATCTTTTGACTGTATATTCCTCCTATATTTAAAAACTAAATAAAACAAAGCAGTAATTAACATTGAGCAGCTTAACGTAATTACAAAAGGCAAACGTATGTAGATTAAGCACCACTTCCTCTGGTATCCACTGATTTGTTCACTTTTCACCTTGAAGATGCAGTTCTAAGAGAGATGGACACGGGAAGCACCTTGCAGGGAAGAGTCATCCAAGGGTTAGACCCAACATGCACTGTACCGTAGCCAGGCAGAGATCTTCACTGCCTGAGTATGCAGTAAAGCATTGTGGCTGGCCTGGAGGTTAACAGTGAGAAGTGTGGAAACGACAACAAAGCCCCTCCACCTACTCTGTTCCTGCAATCACCTACAATTCAGACCACTACTTCTAAAATAAGCTGAGGCAACTTTTAAGAAAAACAGAGAAGTGGTACTAATCACACTAACTCTTACTGAGTTTTCTGGCAGCCAAGACTAAAAGCAAGTACAGTTTCGTAGCTCTTCTGATTTGATAAAGTATGACTAACTGATAGAGGGGGAAACCTTCTTAGTAGCTCTAAATTGAAAAAGAACTTAAGATTCTGGCATTCACAATTTTGAATCACATTAATTCAAGGTACCTTCAAGCGTACAAAGAAACAATCAACTCTTTGGCCAGTAACACTGCTAAGTAACAGCTGACGGCAGAGTCTAGAAGTAGCGTGAAACACCTGAGTACAGAGGTAGAGTATCACACCTCAGATACACATGCACTGTGGTGCTGAATGAATCCGGAAATCTTCAACCTAGAGGTTCTTTTTTTAAGACTAACAAGTCCCTCTTCATGACTGATAAACTTGTATTTTCCTTCTTTGTAAATTTATACATATATTAAGATACAAGTCACAGTATGTTACATTATAAAGCTCTGCTATTTTGAATGGATCACAGATCTTCACATTAGAACAGAAACATTAAATGCGCTGGAAAATAGATTAGGTAAAACTCTTGAAGACAATGGTGTAGGCAAAGACTTTATGAACAAAAACCCAATTGTACAGGAACTATCACAAAAAATCAACAAATGGGATATCTCACCCTACTGAAAAGCTTTTGTGCAGCAAGAGAAACCACCAACAGTGAAGAGATAAACCACAACGTGGGAGAAAATGTTTGCCAGCTGTTCCTCAGACAAAGGACTACTACCAAGAATATATAAGAACTCAAAAAAATCAGTCCTCCCAGATTTAAAGACCCAATCCAAAAACGGGCCTCTGAGATGAAGAAATACAAACAACAAATAAATATGTGAAAAAATGTTCACCATCACCGGTCATCTGAGAGATGCAAATGAGAACAGCACTGAGATTCTCCCTCACCCCAGAAAGAATGGCTGTCATCAAGAAATCAAGCGGTAACAAATGCTGGAGGGGCTGTGGGGTAAAAGGAACCCTCCTCCACAGTTGCTAGGTATGTAGACTGGTGCAACCACTCTGGAAATCGGTGTGGAGATTCCTCACAAACTAAGACAAGAGGTCCCACTGAACCCAGCTATTCCCCTTGGGAGTATTTTCCCCAAAGAATTAAAAACACCACACCACAGTGATGTATGTGCACCCATGTTTACAGCAGCACAGTTTATAATAACCAGATCTTGGAAGCAACCTAAATGCCCATGGATTGAGGGATGGACAAAAAGATATGGTAGTTTCATACAATGGAGTATTACTCAGCCATAAAGAATGATAAACTTTTATAGGTAAATGGATGCACCTTGAGAACATATTCATTAGTGAAATAAATAAAACACCCAAGTGTAAGCATCGTATTGTTTCATTAGTGCGACAAGCTAAAAGAGAAAACATGTATATGTATATAAAAATTAGTTAAGATAGTTATACTTAACTATGATTTCTCTGAGTTCACTCTGAAGAAAGATTTGTACTGGTGTTGTTTGGAAAATTGAAAATCTGGGTGAATGATTTGGGGATGTTCGGAAAATTGAAAATCTGGGTGAATGATCTGGGGATGACAACGTGCAATGTATGTACCACTGTTACCCCGACTGATGTGCTTTGAAATTTTATTGTAGTTTTTTTCTTCCTCTTTTTATGTTTGAATAAAATGGGATTTTTTTTAAAAAGTCTATTTTTAAAGCATTTTTAAAGAGAATTCTTAAATTTGCCTAAAATGAAGGTAAATCCTGATTTCTTATAATCTCTAATTGAATGACAATTTAAAAAGATTTCTTCCTTTTTTCAAAGGTGAAGGTAATTTTGTTTCTGAAATTAACTTTGTTATTTTTTATAAGAGTTGAATCAAGGGTGTGTATTTATAAAATGCAGATGGGAATAATCATTTGCAAATGTACAGTTTGTTTTATGAGAAATACAAATTTTACCCATCTGTAGTTACAGCGAATTACTTGCATTTGGGGCAAAAATGGATGTGAAATCCAGCAGTGCAAGACAGCAAGACCTCAGTCGTTCAACCAAGACCACTGAGCTCACTCCATGAGCTGGGCATGTGGCGACCTGCTGCGGGAAACGGCAGGGTCTAAGACAGACACAGTCCCTCCTCTTGTGAGGATTCGAGACTCAGGTCCTAACAGGGGATCACGCTGAGCCAAACTGCTTTCAGAAACCTGATTCCTGTGATCTCTATTCCCACTGTGGAGACAACAACTGCTCTCTAAGAGACGTGACCAGGATGCGAACACAGACCTGTGTCACTCTGGCTCTGACAGAAACGCTGCCGTTCATAAGAAAAAATACCCAGCCTCATGAAACTTCTAGTAGCACTGTCTGCTTCTACCTCAATGAGGCACAAAGTGTTTCATCTTGTGTAAACGGATACTCTCTACCTATATGCCACAAGCCTTGGTTTACTAAGATGTCAATTTCCTAGCATTACTAAGTCTTCATCTATTCTTTAGTAATTAAACAGTAGGAAGTAAAAGTTATATTCAATCAAAGGGAAGTGCAAACAAATATAAAAGAAGTAAATAGGCCCCAAACTCAGAGCCACTTTTTTTATATTAGAGAATTCATCAGTTGAACGAAATTTATAAGCTGGTCTTAAACATAAATAACTAAAATAAAAAGCATATGTACTCTTGCTCCCACCAAAAAGTCTAAAGATAGCTGGAAGTGGTAGTGCATGCCTGTAATCCTAGCACTAGGGAGGCTGAGGCAGAGGACTGCTGTGAGTTTGGAGCCAGCCTGTGCTACATAGTGAGTTCAAAACCAGCCTGAACTACAGAGTGAGACCCTGCCTAAAAAAAAAAAAAAGTTTAAAGATTAGTACATCTTTCTTACCTTTTTAAATGCTTCAGGCATACATCTATCCATAAACCTTTTACAGTTCTCATCAGACTCAGAAAGACCTTGGTAAAATAAATGAAATACATTGTATTTAGAAATCACACAGACTACTGTAAATTCACACATATGGAACTACTTATCATAGAAACCTTTATTCTTAAGGTTTAGACATTCTGCTAAAATAAAAGCTGAGAACCCATAGCATTAGACTTAAAAAAAAAAAAGGTTAACTTATGTCTCCATGTCAGAATAACTTCAAAGATTTGATTAGGTAATTAAAACACAGTAGCTACTTGATAGACATTCCTTTTTCCTAAATAGCTCTACAAAAACACAAATATGTTTAACAAATGCCAAAATCACTCTGAAAACAAAGCCACTTTGTCTAATAAAGTACAGAACACTCGCACAATTCACATGGGAAGTGATAAATGCTAAGTGAATGAATGAATTTACTGTCAAATTGTAATTGATAAGAAATGCATTTCCTGCTTAAGCCCAATAATCAGTTTTGCTTATCACTGATATACCGGGGATCACATTTTACTCTTTGTACCCATTGTCCAGCAGAATGCCCACACCCTAAAGGCGTTCAGAACCACTGCTGTGGCTGGGAAGCTGGTGCTGACAAGCCTACACCCAAGCCAGTCCTAACATTTCTTTTGGTTGTGTCTTAAAGAGAAAAAAAAAAAAAAATCAATGACAATAAAAAAGGTCACATTCATTTTAAAACTAAATATAATACAAATAAATTATTTTCTTTTACAGCTTTATAGTACAAATGTTTTCTTATATTGACATCACCTACTCTTCCAAGGTAGTGAATTTTAATCATTCTATTAGCTTTATTTTTGCAAACCATCTAAGACAATAGAATCAGGCAAACACACACAAAATGAATGCTGACTGAACAGCGCTTGCTTCCCTCCCCCTCTCTCCCTCTGCTGTGGTGCTGGAAAGGGGGCCCACAGCCCCACATATGATAGCAAGTGCTCTATCACAGAGCTGTACCCCTAGCCTTTATTTTCTGTTCTTAAAAACAAAACCCTCAGTTTTCAAGCTCAAATTTAAAGTATTCCAAGCTTCCATGGAGAAGTTACTTTTAACTGCTATAAAGCTTTACAACTATATTTTAAATAATCTTACTCGTGCTGCTAGCAGAAAACAGCTGACACAGTTCAAGGCTTTTATTCACAGGGTGATAAACAGACAAGAGAATAAATGATCCATCTGAGATCACAGACAACGACCAGTCCTACGATTAACCCCAAGCGTCTATGGAGGATCTCCTGACGCTCTCTGAGTCAGGGAAGCTTACCAAGTCTTGCTAGGCAGGTGGACGCCAGCAGGCATTTGCCTAGAGATTCCTCTCGCTTGTACGGAATGGACCAGTGATCAGTCAAAACGCGGCTTTCCAGTTCATACAAATTTGTCGTAGGGAATTCAATTCCTTCCCCTGAGCAGTTTCCATTTTCATCATTCTTCTGAGAAAAGGCATTAAAAGAGAAAGCAAATATACCAATTAATGACTACTCTAAAATTAAGAATTTAGCACAGAGCAGTTGCTTAGTAGCTATTAATATTAAAAGTGTGAATTTGGTCCTTTATAAAAATCACATCTTTCACCAAGAAAACCTCAAAATACCCTCAGTTTTCATTGTCCTGGCATTTCTACTCTCTTGAAAGTGATCCCTTTTTTCAAAAGGAAACTCAATTTTTCATTATAAAACACCAAAGCTACCTTCATTTCTGGCCACCTTGTCCTCATCTCTCTTTTCATGGAGGAGGTAAACTTCAGAGGCATCTAATTTGCCATTTTCATCTTACCAGCGACTGCTGGTGCCACCCCAATCTACTTCCAGGCTCCCCACTCCCCAGAGGGGCTGCTGTCTTTGTCACCCCGAGCTGAGCTGTACGTCATTAAACACAGCCACCATATTTCTTTCAGTCCTTGCCTTATTCTCAGGACTGACTTCTCCCACCCCTCCTTCTGAAATGACCGATTCTCTTGCCTCGTCTCCCAGCTCTCCTCCACCTGGGGTCCACTGCTCCCAGCTAGGCTACTCTTGTGACATGCCTGCCCTTTCCCAGCCATCACCAGACACACACACCTCCTCCAAGGTTGATGGTGGCAAGCCCGCTTCTCCTCCAGTTCCAGTTTCTCCCAGGGTAATCTTATCTATTCTCCAAATGAATCTCCATCCACTCCCGACTAGCAATATGATTCCAGCTCAGACCAAACCCACTAACCCAAGTGCCTCTTTGACATCTTCAACAGTGTTTTCCAAGTCAAATTCAAGGACTTCCGCTCTGTTCAGGTCTACTACTGCTCTCCGTTCTCGTGAGTGGCGCGTGATTCACTCCACCGCAGAGCCAGAAGATGGGGCAGGTCTAACACCTCTCTCCCATCCCCGAGACCAGTTTCTCTCAGCCTCACCTACTTCTGTCCCTTGTCGCAGCTCTCTCTGAGTCTGCGATACCACCGTGGATGCCTGATCACCTCACCAGCTGCCTGTCTTCCTCCCTCCCATGCACACTGCTCTTCACACTGATCTTCAGAAAGCACAAATCTGATGTCAACCCTGGAGTGCCTCAGTGGCTTCCTGTGGTACTCGGGCAGCCCAGTCATTTTGCCACTGTCCTGCTAGGCCTTGCGAGAACCGTCCCTTTCTAAACTCTTCCCTCCCCTCTGTCCCTCGCACACCCCACTTTCCTGCATGCCTGTTTCCCTGGGATTTGGTTCATTTTCTTACTAATAGTTAGCTTTAATTCCCCATCATACTGATTGAATGGTAACATTTTTGAACTGCAGTTTCAACAACCATTATAGTCTTTTACACCTTTTTTACATGTTTGCAAGACAGAGTAGTCCTGTTCGTTTTTAGGACTTGCTGCGTGCTTTGAACACAGCGTATTTCTGATCCTTTTATCCCCATCTTGTTTACCTATTCTTTTCTCTTCATCCCATTCCCCATCTGCAAGTCTGCATTTTCATTTCCTACCATTTTGTCTTGTCTTGATTTTTATTCTTTTCTTTCTTTTTTTTAGATTTCTCATGTAAGAAAAACCATGTTACATTTAACTTTTTTACTTATGTCACATAGCATTAAGGTTTCAAGTTCCATTTTCCTGCAAATGGCACGGTCTCACTCTTCTTCATGGTTTAATAGTATTCCACTGTGTGTAGATATTACACTTTATCCATTTTTCCAATGATGAGCATTTAGGCAGAAATCAGTAACTGGACTACACCCACATAAGTAGAATCAACGATAAAAAATCACACAGTCATCTCAACACATATAGAAAAAGGGATTTTATTTTTTTGACAGGTACAATGCTATGTGAGACTATTTTCCCAAAGTCCATAGCAATGTCCCTGGTCTACATGCTTCTCTAGAACGTTGCCACACTTCATCCAGCAGTGGTGCTGACTTTCTCTGGCCCTAAACCAGAGAGGGATTATGTGTCCCTGCTTTGATGAACAGAATACAGAAGTGGTCCTGCACGGTGCCTAAGCCTTAATCATAAAAGTCAATACAGCCCTCTCCAGGCTTGCTTTCCTGGGACACACACCATACACCCAAGACACAAGGTCCAGGGAGACTCTGGCTGAAGGGGACAACAGCCGTGTGGTCCTCTGCAACAGCCCACTCTGCTCCACAGAGTGCCAGCCCCAGGAGGCTGGGAGGAGCTACAGCCTCCAGATTCACCTAGACTGCTGGCGTTAGTGAGACGCTGGACAGCATGCCACCACTCCCAACTCACCCTTCTGCCCTTTTTAACTACTGAATCCTATGTATCCTTAACTCTTCCAAGGAAATTTTTCCAACAACTTGTAAACTAGGTCAAGTCCTCCAATTATTACTTGCCATCATCCTCCTGAACCGCTCCTCCAAATGATAAGAAGCACACAGACAAAAACTAATTTCAATTCTGTATCAATGATATCCAAAGAAATTCAACTTTTTTTCAGGGACTGCAACAAGAGCAAGACCAGGAAGGCAATTAAATATGGGAAAAATGTAAATGGGAGACTTTTGAATGAATGTTTAGGGGAAATTCAGCTCCTAAAGTACAACACTTTTCAAAAATACATTTAATTAATTGTTGTAAAGAAACCAATTTTACTAAAAGTAACCTTAGGGAAGCTAAAGAATAAAGACTTTTGAGAATTGCACATTTGTTAAATATTTAATTAACCTATGACCAAAGTAGAATTAATACATATGAAAATGAAAATTTTAGTTGGCTGATTCTGAGGTGGCTATATGCCATGACTATGGGTAACTACCATTAATTGCTATGGAGATAATACATTAACTCACAGACAAAAATCACCTAATATATCTAGCAATTATAAAAACTTCCTTGAAAAAAAAGAAAAAGCTCTATCATTTCAGTGTCATAGACTGAACTACATTTCTCCCAAATTTGTACGTTGAAGCCCTTACTTCCAATGTGGCTACCAACCTGTCACTCAGTACCCATGGGTGACCGACTCCCAGGAAAAGTCATACCTTCGGGCCGGGGATTTAGCTCAGTGGCTTAAGCGCCTGCCTGGCAAGCGCAAGATCATGAGTTTGATCCCTGGTACCAAAAAAAAAATTTAAAAAAAAAATTAAAAAAAAAAAAAAAAAAGAAAAGAAAAGTCATACCTTCTTGGAATAGTAAAATCTGAGGATGCTTAAGTCCATTATATAAAATGCAGTTATTTGTAGTATTTGCACACAAGCTTCAAACATCCTCTAATACACTTTAAATCATCTCTACATTGCTTACAATACCTCATACAATGTAGATCATATGTAAATAGTTCTTATTTAGGGAATAATAACAAGAAAAAACTCCGCACATGTTTCCCCCTCAAATATTTTTGATCTATGGTTGGTTGAGTCCCGTTGCTTGAGTTCTATTTGCAAAATCCACAGTTGAGACAGGATCTTTAAGGAGACACTTAAGGTTAAATGAGGTCTCTAAGGGTGGGACCTATAATCTAAGGGGAAGTGTCACTGACTTTTCTCTTGTTGCTAGGACAAAATACACAATACCCAACATGAAGGAAGGAAAGGTTCACTTAGTTCAATGTTTGTGGAGGTTTCAGTCCATAATCAGCCAGCTCTAAGGCAGAGGGTGGCATGGCACAGGGGCAACACTTCAGTGCAGCAGCCAGCAAAGCAACAAGAGCAAAAGTGGGTCGAGCAAGCCTCTTTCCCTCCCTTATATTATATGCTGGCTACCAGCTCCTGGACAGGTGCAGCACTCACACTGCCAATCCCAGCACTAGCCAAGGAACCAATCACAAATGCTAGATTCAGTCACCTTCAAAAGGTCCATGCCCCATGACCGCATGAGGCTTTGGGGGAACATTTAAACACAAACCATAACAAGAGGGAACATCGGAGATTTCTGTTTCTGGGAGGGTACACAGAACAAAGGGCAGTGAAGACACAGTGAGAAGACCTGGAAGTCAGGAAAAAGAAATCCTCACCACAAAACAATCCTACTAACAACCTGACTTTGGACTTCAGCCTCCAGAACTGTGAGAAATTTCTATAGGTTAAGCCACTTAGGCTGAGGTATTTTACTATGGTAGCCTTGGCAAACTAAATGCTTGCATTTATTAAATTAAGGTCAAAATAGAATTAAGGTACATAAAACCCACACTGCTTCTAAAGTAGGTACATGTCCTTATGACAGAATAGCTACCAGTTTCTACAGAAGTTAATAAATCTTACCGCACAGGAAGCCGTCAAATCATCAAATGACTGTATCTGCTATTAAAGTTGAGAGTTTCCTGTGGGAAGAGGACCCTTAATACCATCAGTAATGAGGCAGACATGAGCTTCCGGTTACGATGCACTGTGAAGGGTACAATTATTATCTCTGTGACATCCCTGCTCAAAGTATATCATCTCAATCTAATCCTGAAGAAATCTAAATAAAGAATACTCTAAAAAAAATCTAGCCTCTATCCCTTAAAAAAATGCCAGTCATGAAAACCTGAAGGAGACTAGAAAGGTATGACAATATAGGATCCTGGAAGGATCTAAAGTCAGGAATTTTCAAGTATTTTGTTTTACTTCTGGGGATCAAAGGATTTTAGTAATGGATTAATGTCTATTTTGTAGTTTTGCTAACTATGCTATATTGAGGTTAGGGAATATACACAGAAATATTTATATGAGCTTATCTTTCATTACTATAACAAAATAGCTAATACAATGTAACTTTACAAAAAAAAAAAAAAGAGGTTTAACTCATAGTTTTAGAAGATGAAAGTCCAAAGTGGGGTGGTACCACTTGTTTGGCTTCTAGTAAGGGCCTAATAGAGGATGGTCATCATGGTGGGAGCATGTGAGAGAGATACAGTCAGACAGGAAGACCAAGGACAACTCAGGTGTGAGACTGGCTGTTAGAACAGGTCAGAACTGACTCAGGGTTCCACTAGAACTGTCTGAACTGTTTCAGAAGGCAGATGCCTAGTGGCCTAAGGAACTCCTGCTAGTTCCCTCCACCTCCCACATCACCACACCGAGGCCCACACCTCCAACACTTGACTCCTGTGGGGACAAACCACACCACAGCCATGGTTAGGGTAAAGACACCATATGTGTAGTACTTCTCAAGAATAACAACAACAGACACACATACGCAAGCTGTATACATAGAGAATAAAGCAAATGTAATCAAATGAAATAAAAAATAAATGAATGGATAAACAAAATACAGTATGCACAAATGGAATATTATTCTATCTTTAAAAAGGTCAGCAATCTGACACTTGCTACAACATGGAGAGCCTTGGGGATACCAACATTATGCTAAGTGAAATAAGCAACTGCAAAAAGATAGATATTATCTGATTGCACTTTAAAAAGTAACCAAAGTAGTCAAATTCACAGGGAAGGTAGAATTCACAGAGAAGGTGGAAAGTCAGTGTTTAATGGGTCGAGTTTCAGCTGATAAAGATGAAAAGTCCCAGAGGGGAACAGTAGTGACAGCTGTAGAACAACAGAAGTGTACTTAACGCTGTAGCACTGCACATAAGATGGTAAGTTTTATGCTACTTTTATCATGACTTAAAGTAAGGTACAAAGATGGCACTCACACAAGCAAACTACCAATATCCCTATGAACAGACACAAAAGCCCCTGCCAATAAGCTAGCACACTGAATCCAAGCACATGTAAGAAGGGCGCCATGATCAGGTAGGGCCTACTCCAAGAGTAAGAGGTTGGTTTAGCACACACAGGTCAGTCACTGTGATACAGCATAAGCTAGGGTTTGGATGGCGAATGCCCCTCCAAGGCCTTGGGAAGTCAAGGTGGGGCTTTCAGAGGTGACTGAATCATGAGAACACCTCGGCTGACCAGGCAGGATCTGGTCCAAGAGGCTGGTCACTCAGGAGTACACAGAAAGGAAGTGCTTCTCTTCTCGGACCTTCCCTCGGACGCCCTTCTGCCCACCTGCTTCCGTCTGGGGCCCGCTAACTATGGACCAACATGGTGGGCCAAACAAACCTCTCCTCCGTGAAGCTGTGGGTCCTGTCCCAGTGACAAGAAAGGAAGACACCACAGTGAAAAGGACAAAAACACATGATAGAACAGAAAACTATTCATCAAATCCAACAGATTCCACAATTAAAAACACTCGACAAACAAGAAATAAAACACAACTTCTTCAACCCAATGAAAGGTATCTATAAAACCACCTATGCCTAATGACCTACTTAATTGTGAAAGACTGAATGCTTTCCTCTAAAATCAAGTCAAGAAAGTCTGCTCTCATGGCTTCCATTCAGCACTTCACTGGTATGTGTAGTGGAGACAACTAGGCAAAATAAGAAATCAAAGTTACTCAGAATAAAAACATGAAACAAAACTGTTTATTCACTGATTTTGCACTGATTTTGTTGAATAAACAAAACTGTTTATTCAACATGATTTTGCAAACAGAAAACAAGAATTCACTAAAGTAACTACTAAAACTAACAAATGAGTTTGGCAAAGTTGCAGAATTTGACTCATTCCTAAACGCTAATGAATAATCTCAGCAAAAAATTAAGAAAATAATTCCATTTATAACATGAAAAAGAATAAACTGCTTATAAAGTGTAAGACATACATTAAAAATTACAAAATATCACTGAAAGAGGGTCGGGGATATAGCTCAGTGGTACAGTGCCTGCCTGGCAAGGGCAAGATCCTGAGTTCAATTCCTGATAAAAAACAAAACAAAACAAAATCACTGAAAGAAATTAAAGAAGATCTAAATAAACGGAAAGGTACCTCATGTTCATGGAACAAAACAACCAGTTTAAAAATTTAAGGTGGCTTCTTTGCAAAAACTGACAATCTGATCCTAAAACCAACACAAAAAAAGCAAAGAGCCCTCAATGATCAAATATGAAAATGTTCAAGTTTTCACATTTTCCACTTTCAAAACTTATTACACAAAGCTACAATAATCAAAACAATGTGGTACTACATTATCATATTGGCAAAAGGGTAAACAATCAATGAACTAGAACTGAGATTCCATAAATGAATCCTTTTATTAATTGTCAACTGATTTTGTAAGAAGGGTGACAAAACAACTTAATCTTTGACAAAGGCATAAGAACAATTGAGTGGAGCACCTTTTCAACAAATGGTGTGAAGACAACTAAACACACACTAGCAAAATAATGAGACTACATCCTTATTCCATACTATACATAAAAATTTACCCCAAAGAGATCTACAAAACAAGAGAAAATATCTGCAAATCTTATACCTGTTAAAGGACATGAATCTGACATAAAAAAGAACTCTCACAACTCAATTACAAAATACTCAAACATGAGCAAAGGATTTGAATATTTCTTTGAAGAAGACATTTAAATGGCTCATAAAACAGTGCTTAGCATCATTATTTTATTAGGAAAATACAAATCAAACCCATAGGATACAATTTCTTATGTGCTAGGATGGCTAACATGACAAGACAGGCAAAACTAAGTATTGTTAAGTATGTAGACAAACTGGAGCCTTCATGCATCTGGGTAGGATTCTAAAATAGCAGTCATTTTTCAAGATAATCTGGTACTTCCCCAAAGATCAATCAGTTACCAAAATATACAGCAGTTCTATGCCTAGGCATATACCTAACAGAAATGAAAATGTACATCCACACAAAAACCTGTACACAAGTGTTCATCACTGCATGGTGGTTAATACCCAAAATACAGAAACAACCCTAAAGTTTAACAAAACTGACAATAATAAGCAAAATGTATTAGGAATGTACAAAGGAATAATTTAGTCTTAAAAATGAACAATATGATGATCCACGGTACAATATGAGTGACATCATCATTATGCTAAGAAGCCAGACACACAAGGCCACATATTTACGGTTTTCTGTTTATATGAAATGTCTAGAAGAGGCAAGCTCATAAGCACAGAAGACAGTAGATTAACGTTTGCCAGAGATGGGGACAGGGAGCAGAGAAAGGTAACTATTATCTGGGTGTGAGGTTTCTTTTGGAGGTGATGAAAATATTCTAAAATTAAATGGTAGGCCTGGAGATTTAGCTCAGTGGCGTAAGTGCCTGCCAGGCAAGTACAAGGTTGTGAGTTCAATCTCCGGTACCACACACACACAAAAAAATAATTAAATTAAATTAAATTAAATTAAATTAAATGGTAATCTTGGTTGCGCAACACTGAAAGAACAGTTTAAAAGTAAACTTTATGGTATGTAAATTACATTTCAAAAATGTTATTAAAGGGCTGGTTGACAAAAATGAGTTCAGTAATTATAGCTGCTAAACATAAATGTGTATATGCACATATCTAAGAATTTTACAACAGAGTTGCACTTAAGGCTCTATGATAAAAAAACAGTATCTATAGCCATTAAGACAGTCTTAAAATGGCAATTTAAAAAATAATGTATTTAAGACTTGACGGGTGAAAACATGCTGCCTGGTGAGTAGTTAACGTTCTTGGTTTTAAAAAGGAGGGAACAGACGTGTCGTAAGTGAGAGTTATGATCAAGAGCAGCTTTGCCTGTGGAGGAGGCTGCTGCTAACATAAAGAAGCGGGGGAACAGTGACACCCATAACTCAGTTAGTTTAATATTCTGAGTCATCATTTTGAGGAGTCTGTTCTTGGCAAAAATTACACACTGAGCAAGAGAATACATGCAGAACAGCTTAGAAATGCCCTATGGCAAAACAGCTTCCCAAAGACCAAGTATTGGACTTTCAACAAAAACTGTCCAGTGTAACACACTACCTCCTTATCAGATGCCAAACTCAAATGACACAAATTTGCTATTAACAGGCACTGACTCTAAACGCATAAAAACATATTTACAAATGGTCTGTTATGTTTCAGATAGTGTACTTAGTGCTGAGGGTAAGAGATAAAAACAGGATTCTAGTCTTTCCAGAACAGGACAATGTGAAAGCAGAAAAAGTGAAGTCACCCCGCGGGTGCGCGCACAGTCGAGGTCTGCGGTAAACAGTGCTCTCGAGCTAAGGCACTGATCATTATTTCACAACCAGCACTACTTTATTTTTCAAGAGTATCAATAAAATGAACATTTTTTTAGCCTCTTTTAGCCTCTTTCAACATGAAGCAGTATCTCTGTCTGCTTTTTATGATACTCCACTGATTTCATTTTAGATTGGAAAACATGACAGTATTATATAAATCATCCCATGTAGACACAAAATTCTGGCACAAGCAGAAGACAAATGAGATTCTGATGCCTATGTTAACCAAAAATTTTTTCTAATAACACTGTGCCATTGTATCTGTGCATTCAGGTATCCAAGAAAAGTAATGTGCTAATGTATTGAATTATGATGTCTAAACTGTCCAGTTTAGGATTACAATCAAAATGACACTGTTGGATACATACTCATACATTTTAAGTATTTTAGGGTATTTTCTAAATACATCATCTTTGTATGACCATAAATGCACATGAAAACACAAAAACAGGTTTTCTGTCACTCTGGTAATACGTGGCAGAAACCTGAATGTATAAGGAACTCTAAGAGTTGAGACTGCCACTTCCTGTTGCTCATCTGTTCAGACTAAAGTTTACAATTCACTTGTGAGGACAATACAACATTTTAAATTATTGGAATGAAAGCTTTCCACAGGACTGATAAATACTGCCACTGTGTATGACTAACCTGCCCTCTCTGCAGATTTAACAAAATCCTTAGAATTAACACACAGCTGACTGCAACAAAAGTAAATATAGGCAATATCTTAAGGGGGAGGCTGAGTACACAAAACATATGTACTCGACACTTGCAAGTAAGCTTTAAAAATCATCAAGTATTTAAATTAATAATAGAGCTTAGCGGGGCTTGGTGGAATGCGCCTGTAAACCCAGCACTCAGGGGACTAAGACAGGAGGATCACTGTGATTTTGAGGTCAGCCTGCGCTCTGTAGTGGGTTCAAGTTTGAGCTGCATGGTGAGACTCTGTCTCAAAAAAAAAAAAAAAAAAAAGAGTTTAATATTAATTTGGAAAACTATCTTCATTATCCTTTTACAAAAACAACAAACGACAAGGGACTCAGCTCCGCAGCATAAGCGCCAGTCTGGCAAATGCAAGGACATGAGTTTGATCCCTGGTACCCAAAAAAAAAACCCCTCATTGCCCTACTGGACAAGGAAGCATTTAAATTTAAGCCTACTCTAAAGAGAGAAAAAAAAAAAAAAAAACCTCACATACTGGGAGGTGCCCAAGCCTGCTAGTAAAGAGATAAGCTCCTCTCTATCCAGTGACTCAATGAACACAGATAAAGAAAATTCTCCTTAATGAAGAGACTGCCAATGTTGCTTAAAGTTTATTTTAATAATTCAATTACTGAATTAGCCTACTGAGTACAATGTACTCAGAAAAACTCCTAAATTTCTGGTCGGTGTATAGAGAAACGACAGCAGAATCCCCACTGATTTCTCCAGAATGATTTTAAATGGAGTTAGATACTAAAAAAGACAACTGGGTTTACATATCTCACGTGCTTAAGGAAAAATACGAAAATATCAACATTTGATTCCAAGTAACTAATTTATTATAACTTTAAATCTTAAGATTGTCAACCTTATTTATGAAATAACTTTCAAAGCACTTTAGGGAGACTTACATGCAGATTGCATATTCCCTCTGTTATTTCAGACTAAGAAAATAATTACTGTAATAGTGCTTTCTCAAAAAATAAATGATTTGTAAGTGTAGACAGTCTACAAGTTACTAACACAATGTGTCTTGGTTGCAAACTGTTTTCCTGAATCCCTTTTCATTTTATGCTATAAATAGTACATAATTTTCCTAACTAGTCTATAAAAGTTGACATTTCATCTGGTTCCCTGCATTAACCCTGTCTGGATATTCATGTGTTTAGAACATTAGAAACAAAGTTTTCATGAGGAGGGGCTGTCTTATAATTAAAAGCTAGTCTTTTATTTATTTATTTACTTGAGTTTCACTATGCAATTCAGGCTGGCTTGGAACTCATTTTGCAGCCCAGGCTGGTCTCCAATGTGCAGCCTCAGCCTCCCGTGTGCTGGGATTACCGGTGTGCGCCATAGCACCTGGCCAAATGGTAGTTTCTTACATATGGATTTAAAGTTTGGGACTCACCGACTCCAGGAACAAAAAAAGAGGTAATTGTAGTCCCAATTTCCTTAGCCTATCCTCAGGACTGGGGTCATTATGCTGGGGCTCTAATGACACTTCAAATTTCCCACAGCCACAAGAAACTCAAACGGTTCTGACTCAAATCTGTCTTTTCTAATACTCCCAATCTCTGAAAGCACCTACACAATGACGCTACCGCAGAAATTCCTCTTCAGCAGTCACACTATTTTGTGAGAGGTCCTGCACTTGGACTGCTGCCACACTCTCACGATGGCCACCCCGCTGAGTCCCCTATCATCCCACCAGCCGCAGCTTCCTCAATAACAAGCAAACAACACACAGGCAAGCACAGGGAACCTGACTCTCACTCACTAGCTTGGAAACGTCCATGAGCTGTCGGCTGCCTGCAGTACTGAAGAAACGCAAGCTCTGGCACGGCTCAGGGCTCACCCCGTCTGCCGCTTTCCAGGCCCTCTCTGCCCCAGCTGCCGAGCTCCTCAGGCCTGCACACGCAAGGTTCTGCCACGAAACCACAGGTAGCTACGGTTCCTCTGCCAAGAGGTCCTCAAATGCTCAGCATGTTCTTTCTCAGGCTCACAAATTTCCATTCAACAAAATTCTCAAGATTCCTCTAAGTGAAGTAAGCTACTGTGTCTTCTATTTTCACATGGTATTCCCAGTTCCCAGAGGTTGTACACACACTGATGTGTACAACAGTCTGCCTTTGAAGCTCAGAAAAACCCTATCAGAGAGAGGAGGGGAAAAGTTAAATAAGGAGTGACAGCTTCTTGCAAAGAATGCATCAGAACTTGAGAACCCATTCGGCTTTTAAAAAGGAGGCGGCCCGGGCTGCGGATTTAGCTCAGCGGCCTAAGCACCTGCCTTACAAGCGCGCAGTCGTGAGTTCGATCCCTGGTACCAAAAAAAAAAAAAAAAAAAGAGGAGGAGACCCTACTGCATACTACAGTGTGAGCAAACCTTGAGGGGAATGCTAAGAGACTCATTAGCTCATGGAAAAGAGAAACACTGTAGGGTTCCAGTAAAACCAGTCCAATTCCTTGAAACAGAAAGTAGAAATGCTACTTGCCAGAGATGGGAGGTACAGAAGAAGAAAGTTATTAATGGATATAGTTTCAGGTTTTTGCAAGATGAAAATTTGTGGAAATCTCTTTCACAATAATGTGAACATACTTAACACTACCAAACTGCACACTTTAGTTTAAGATGGTAAATTTTATATTATGTATTATTTTAACCATGATTAAAAAAAAAGGTGTGGCCTCACCTACTCATGGTCACAGGTGACCCACTAGATAAAATGATATTTAAGTTGAATGCCAAGTAAGCATGCTACTTCTTTGCCACAACTCATACGCATGGCTAATTCTTAGTCCTCATCCACCTGAGCCATCAGCAACGTCCAGCCCTACTGATCCCCCATCCCCCTTGAAACACCTTCACGTGGCGTCTAGGACAGAGCCCTTGCCTGCTGCTCCCCCCCCAGCCACCCCCCAAGCTCCTCTCCCGTCCCACATCACCATGTATCTGAACACTGGGGTACCTTCAAGGCTGACAGTCAGACCTCTGGTCTGCATCATCCCACTGAGTCCATCTAATGCAGTTTTTCAACTTTGTTTTCACTGTCATTCCCTCCAAAGAGCTCTTTTAGACTCTTCCTTAAACACTTCATTCCCACAGAATTAAATACTAGGGAGTAAGGCTGTGTTAGGTGGGGCTGAGCTGCAGAGTAATTCATTGCTACATCTAAGAATTTTTGTCATCCCTCCACCAAATTTTTGCCCCTTTAGAGCACCACCCCCCTTGTTGCTGAGTAACTGGTCTAGTGTTAAGGACTGTCCGTCTCTGAGCTGAAAGCTCAGGTTTTAGCTCCAGTACAGATATCCTCTCTAGATTCCAGGCACACATCCACACCCCATTTTGGACTCCACTAGAACATCTAATAGGTATCTCTGATTAACATGTGCAGCAACAAACACCTTATCTCTCCCTCCAGATCACTTTCTAAACTCATGCAGACCTCCGCAACGTCCTTAAGCTGACAGGAGTTCAACTGAACAGCTCACCTCTCCCTTCTCCCTCCCCAACTGCAGGGGCTGCTCTGCCGCTCCTGAAAATGCCAGCCCTGCTCCCACACATTGGCTGTAGCAGGTGTCCCTTCTACGAAGTATGGCTCATTGGCTCTTTTTAAAATAAACGTTTATTGGAACACAGTCCTCATTTGATTACATATCATCTCTGGCTTGTCATACAACAATAGCAGAGCCGGGGAGCTGCAACCCTAAATAGCACACTATATCTAAATTGTTTCCTATCTAGCCCTTTGCAAAAATGCTTGCCAACCCTAACTTGGAGCATAATTCTCTTATGATCTGACAATGCCCTCATCTTTGTCAGGTCTTTGTTCAGACACGAACTCCACGGGGAAACCTCTCATCTATTTGAAAACCAGTCCTTCACTTATCTGAAAACCAGTCCACGTCATACCTGCCCATTCAGTTTAGCCTGCTCTCTTCCATTTCTTGCCTTTTTTTCCTTGCAGTAGTCATAACCTTGACACTCCACATTTTACTGATTTGCCTTGTTTCTTGTCTGTCTCCCCTCACTAGGACATATTTAGAAGCTCCACCACGGAAGAATTTTTGTTTTGTTGGTTGCAATCCTGATACAGGATAGGCACTCAATAAATATTTAGTAAGTGAATGAGTGAATATTAAACACCCGATAAATACTTGTGCAAATGAAAGAGAAAGGAAAGGGGTCTTAGGTATAGGAGAACTGTATGTGTACTTGGCACTAGAGAGAATATGGCATATCTGAAGCATCATCTGAGTCTACAACTCAGACACTGAGTTGTTTTAACTTCATGTATTTACAGGTTTGGTTCCCAGTATGATTGTGTACTCACTGAGAGGAGGCATTTCTAATGCTCCATTCTACTTTTATGTAATACCTAGCTCCCTTGTGTAACATCTCCAGCAATATCTCAGAACCTCTGCCAGCACTGGTCTAGTGACCGAGTGCTTACTTCATTTTGGGAATGCCTATTCATTTTTTGCATAAGAAAATTCAAGTGAACTCTACCTCCCAGTAATTTTATTATTTATCCAACCACAATTAGATAGACTGTTATTCGATAAACCTTCATTTCCTAATCTGCAAAAGAACTTGCCATTTGTTTTGCTTATAAATACATTGCTTTATATGTAAGTGAAAATGCTCTATAAACTCAAACGTCAAATAAACAAAAGTAAATTGCTACTGTGGTTAACGAAATGCTTTCAAAAGGATACGCCTGCTGGGTTACCTAGTTCTAGGGCCCCCAATCTTTGTATGTCTTCCTTGCTTCCTTCTGTAAATAAACATTCCTCTCAGGAAAAAAAAGGGTGGGGGAGGGAAGAAGGGGAGGGGGAGGGGAGAGAAAGAAAAGGATATGCCTGCAAATATTTTACTTATACAGTAGGAATAAAACTCAAAACAAAAAAAAAAATTCCACTGAAAGCACTTACATATTTCTGTTTTTTGAAAAATACATGTTGGCTTAAGCAGCAGTTTCTAATTTGCCTTAATCCTCATAGTTGTAAGAGAGATGATTCATCACACTTAACAAAAAGATCCCAAGTGAAAAAGCACAGGAAAAGGCAGGGAGGAGGAATGAGACAGAAGGCAAGACACTGCATTTTTTTACACGTGGAAAGAATACTAAATCTAAAGTTAAAGACACAATGATTAAGCCAGGTGTGGTGGTGTATACCTGTAACCCCAGCATTCAGGAGGCTGAGGTAGAAGGACCGCTTGGAGTTCAAGGCCAGCTTGAACTGTGGAGCCCTATCTCAAAAAGACCAGGGCAGGGCAAAGGTTAGGTCACAGTGGCTAAAAGCCTCACCATTAGACTGTGAAACCAAGCTTTCTAAACTCTAGTGACATCCTAGGCTGAACACTGTTAAAAGGGACTGTCCTGGGGAGTGTAAGATGTTTACCAGCAACCCAGGGCTCCACTTACTAGCTGACAGTAGCACCCCCCAATTGTGACAATCTAAAAAGAGTTTCAGGTACTGCCTAATCAGGCACTGCCTAATGCAAAACTTGGTATCTCCAACCTAGATTTTACCTACAAAATGCAACAGTTCACCTATATACCCAAGATTCCTCTAGCTCTAAAACTGCTAAAATGCTATAAAAGATCAAAGTAAGTCAGGCACAGCGGTGCAGTGACTGTACTCCCAGTACTATGGGAGGCTAAGGGAGGAGGATGGCAAGTTGGAGTCCTGCCTGGGCAACCTGCCAAGGCCCTGTCTCAAATAAAGAACAAAAGAAGCTAGGGATGCACCTCAGTGTTAAGTGTTGGGGGGGGGGGGTTATGACAAATGCAGTGTTACCAGAGGGAACAAAGTCTCTACGGAAACAATTCAGTATTTTTGTTCCATTTTCCCTGATACACTGATAACAAAATGACTCAATCATAAGTCTTCCTAAGAATACAATAAAAGAACTGGATTAGATATTTAACAATATCAGTCTTACAAGACAAAAAGATCACTGTAGAATGTGATGACCAAATGTAACAATCTTTCATTCAACCCTAGGTTATTAAAAGAAGTCTATGGGGAACATTCTTAAGTGGAAAAATCTTAATAGTACTGATGTTAAATTGTGAAATAATATTGCAGTTCTGTAGAGGAATGCCTTTATTCTAAAGAAAGACACATTTAAATACTTTGAAGTCCAATGCCATGATGTTTTTTAGCTTATTTTCATTTTCCAAAGGTCTGGGGAGGGTGTCTTTAGACACAGAAGAGACAAATGTGGGTTTCTGCAAATGCTGAATCGTGAGGAAGGGCATGCAAAGGTTCACTGCACCCCATGGATTTGTTGTCTGGTAGCACTGGGTATTAAACCCATGGCCTCATGCATGCTAGGTAAGTGTCCTCCCACTAAGTTATATCCACAGCCTTTGTATTATTCTTTCAACTCTGCCACAGCTTGGAATTTTCTAAAGATTATTAAAAAAAAAAAAAATGGAAGCACTGTGCTCTCTCCTACATGGTGGTCCATGCCCACGACGTAGGGTATACTTCTTTTCCTACTTTCACTTGGCCCAAACTTGCTTTGCAGAGCTTGTTGCTGTTTGTTTCTTTTCTTACCTTTAATAAAACATTGCTGTTTAAAAAAAATTGGGGGGAAAAACACATCTCGTATATAAATCAAATTATATCCTGTGACTATTAATCTTGATGTCGACTTCACTAGATTAAACACCTAGCAATTAGGAAAGCATGCTCCCACATAGGCTTGGAGGGTTGGAAGGCTGGCCACAGGCACTGTATACAGACCCTTGCCCACTCCCCTCGGGTGCAGTTCCCCTGTTCTAACTGTTGATCATCATGAACTGCGCAGCCTTGCTCACCACGACCTTCCGCCATGATGTTCCTGTCTTGGAGCCAGCAGGCCATATAGCAAATCTTTGGAAACCATGAGCTGAATTAATCCTTTTCTCCTCTAGGGTATGGGTGCCCAGCAATGGGAAAGCTATCTAATACAAACCCGCTTTGAATTTGCAGCTTACCATTTTCTAACAGTTGACTACATCGTTTTCACTTAATTCTTTCCCCTCTGTCAATCTTTAGGAATACCCAGTTGGTGGTCCTTACAGGGACAAACTATTCTGAGAAAAAAAAAAAGAAAAGAAAAGAAAAGAGAAAAACCCAAGAAACTGTGATCAAGTCCCTTTAGAAACACCACAATGTGATGAATGGCTTAAGAGTAAGAGCTCTTCCAAGGCCAAGCAAGAGCCAAAGACATTCAGATCTGTTCAGTGCTGCATAAATGCTTACTAAATTACTGTTCCTTTGTCTCCTACCCCCACCATATATTTCCTCATCTTTTTTTTTATATTAGGGTGACAACAGGAAGCAGGAATGAACAGTGTCTCAGTAGCTTTACTTCAAAATAAACTCATTTGGACTAATAGGTAGCATCAGTAATCATTACTTTAGAGATAAATCAAACAAATATATCAATTTGAAAACACTAAAGGCAGTTTTGTTTTAATTAAAGTGCAGGATGTTTTTTCTTTCCACTATAGAAATTATAATCTTTGCAAATCATTCTTGCTACTGAAGTAGATCTCAACTAAGTCACGAAAAGAAACTATTTACAAAGAGGTTGGTAAACAGTCCTACTGAAAGCTAAACAAAGGGTTTGATTTTAGCATCTATTTTGTTCCTTCCTGTGTGCAATAGCTTTCTGTGAGCTAAAGAAAAATCAAAGCAAATACCTACATTCAAATTTAATGTGCTATTTACAGAATTGCTCCATTATAAAGACACAGACAATAACTCAAAAACAAACTTCTTTCCCACAGTCTGCAACACAAAGTAAACATTAAAAGAGAAATCTGCCAAAAGACTACCAAAAAAATATATGTTATTTCACACCATGGGGTACAGTTTTAGGTAAGACTGGCTTGGATGCATGTGAATGGAAGAACTGGTTCAAAATGGTAATGCAAACTAAATATTTCCCACTCAATCTGCTTAACCTTGAACTTTACTGAAACTAAAGATCAGACTCAGCGCTCACTGGATGGATAAGGGTAAGGATGAAGATGGATGACAAATAAAAGAACAATTATAATACCTGAGATAAACATACAACATGTAAGTTTCTATTTCAACTCTAGAAGGGAGGAGTAGAGGGGCAGAGAGGCAGTGTGCTGGGAGATTACACTCACCAAGCTCTACAGAATTGACCAGCAAAGTGATTAGCAGGACATGTGGTCTGCCGGCCTCTGGAGACTCAGGGGACTTGCAGGACCAAACTAAGGAGATGTGTGAATCTCTCTCTGCCAAGTGCAGGCCTGTGTTAAATCTACTTTGTAGAGAAAGGATCAAACGCAGCATCAAGTTGATGCCAGGCAAACAGCGCTATGGATTAATCCTGATGATCTAATATGGCAAGTGTTGGATGGGCACAGGCCACGCAGGAGAAACAGTGTGTACAGAAAAGGAGTCATAAAGGACCCATCACATTTCAAAGCTGCTGCCTTACAGGTATCCTCAGATAGTTGCATGTTTTGTTCTTATGCTCATTAAAATACATAATCTAGGGCAGGGGATTTAGCTCAGGGGCTTAAGCGCCTGCCTGGCCAGCGCGAGGTTGTAAATTCAATCCACCGCACAAAAACAAACAAAAAAACCCCATAATCTAGGCCAACTATTGTTTTCAATATATTAATACCTTTTTATGCTTTTCAAGGTACCTTTCAAAGTGTTTAAAATCTACAAGTTTTGTTGTGCATCTGCTCTTGCTCACTAGCTCTCTCCCTGTCCCAGGCTAGTGCTCCACCACTAAGTTTTACTCCCAGTTATCTCCCCCTCCTCTTTTGAGGGATGTTTTTGTTTGCTGTTTTTCATAATCATCTGCAGCATTCCCTTAGTCCACAGTGGCTTCTGAGGTTCCAGCTCTCAAATCTAGCAGGAAAGGGTGGGGTGAAAACTGCCCACTGGATCAGCTCCCTGCAATGGCTTTCTCAGAACCCTTTTGAGCGCTAAATTATAGCCTGTTTGAGTGCTCGGTGCTGCCCAAAATAAAAATGGGATTTTGTGGCTCCTTTTGCTGTCTGTCCCTTAATAAACAAATAAATAAGTAAAAATCTACAAGTTTGTAATACATCCCAGTTGCAATGTATGATACCCACTGTGTCTGATACACAGAAAACAAAAAGGCAGGCTGTTGTTTGATTTTATCAATCCATTGATTGATTGACTGTAGTGAGGAATACACCCCAGGCTTTCACACTGCGATACATTTCCAATGCTTAAAAAAAAAATTTTTTTTAAACTCTGAGACAAGGTCTTGCTAAGTTGCTAAACTGTCTGGGCTAGGTTTGAACTTGTGATCCTCCTGCTTCAGCCTCCCAGAGTGCTGAGATTTCAAGCCTGCACCACTATGCAGGCTCCAAAAAGGCAGTTTTAAGGAACAAAAGACAAACACCTGAAACAATTTTTAAATCAGGATGCACATTCTTTCAAGAGATTTGGATACTAGCTCTTAAAAAGTTCATTTTAAAGTCTTCAATACTAACGTGTCATTGTGAAAAGACTCAGGCACCCGGGCCAAGTATCCAGGGATGCAAAGTGAACGTGATCTAACACCTTTACAACTGATGGCATCTACATGGCCTTCTCCTCAACCTTTAGGAACTTACGATTAATTGTGGAAGGTAAAAACACTAAATAAGACAAAACTGGGGCAGAAGCTTAATGGCAACTTCGCCTTCTTAATCCATTTTAGCAAAGAAATGGTGATTAAAATATGGAACATTCCTGTCTCTGCATTGTTGCTTTTACTATCTTCCACCACTGTGAACTGTTGCCCCTCTACCAAGCCACCCTGCCTTGGAGTCAGTCAACTATGGACTAAAACCGCCACAAACTGTTAGCTAAATAAACCTTTTCTCCTTTAACTTTAGTCTACTTTGGATTTTTGTCTCAGCAATGAGAGAAAAGAAAGACAGAATTTGGTACCAGAGAAGCAGGGTTCTTGCTATAACTATACCTGACTCTGTGGTTCAGGAGTCTTCAGTTTCCTAGTGGGTAGAGTCCAGAAAGGTTCAGAGATGCTGGCTGAAAAGACAGTGCTGGACACCTCAGACTGTTTTGTATGGCAGATTCTGGTCAGAGCTCAGAAGACCAGAAAGCTGGCAAAGACCAGCTCAGAAGCTTTCTGCTGGGAAGGACTGCATTGGCTGCTGGAATCCAGGTGATATGTGTTATGTCTTGGCAGGAAGTTTGCCTGCATTTTGCTCATGCCCACAGACTTCACCTGAGACTGAATTAAGGGTAGTGGACCAATTAATCTAACGGAAGAAATTTCAAGGCGGTTGAATATTTGAGGCAGTGGCATGGCTACTACTAGTGAGGGCTTTTTAGCCAGATCTATGTTGAGAATCAAGAGCCAAGCACCCAGCAGAATGCTATCAAACATTCTGAGAGCTGGGTATGGTGGTGCACATCTATAATTCCAGCACTCGGGAGGCTAAGGCAGGAGGACTGCTGTGAGTTCGAGGCCAGCGTGACCTACAAAGCAAGACTCTGTCTTTAAAAAAAAAATTATATGTATTTTGAATTTGGCCAGAAAGGATGCTTCAGTAAAGCTGTGGACTGCAAAGATAGAGCAGAGGGGATCTGGATTGCTGAGAACAGGAAAATAGAAGAGACAGCCTAAGGGCATCACAAGAGGCAGCAGGACTCCACCTTTGTAATCTCAAAACTGTAAAAGTGAAAGACTGCTTTGAGAAGCCAGCCCCGGAACACCATGGTTGTGGCCTAGAGAATTTTGTTCTTCAGAACTGAATTCCGAGTGCTTAGTGATCCAGGCATTGACCCCTATAGCCAAGACAGAGGAAGAGAGAGAGGAAAAAAACCAACCAACCAACCCCTGGCTACCGCTCAAGCTGGCAGCTGAACTTGGCATCATCCACATGGCATTAATTCCCGATGCTTGCAGAATAGAACTGAGGGATCAGGAAGGCTTCCACCCAAATTTCAAAAGGCCTGGGAGGCCAGGCAGTGTGCCAAGACAGCGTGTGAGTGCGAAGCCCAAGGTACAGGGCAGACCCCAGAAGTCTGGAGAAGTCAGGAATGTAGGTCATCTGAGGAAGACCAAAAGGAGGGAGCAGAGTGGGCCCAAGAGAGGATCCAGAGCTACAACCCGCAGGCAATGCCTCAGGGGCAGAGCCACCCAAGCCCTTGAGTTCACGTCTTCCCACAAACTGCCTTGGATATGGCACATGGAACTACAGGACTTAAAGTTTGCTCTGCTGGATTTTGGACTTCCTTTGGTCCCATTCCTTTACTTCCCCCTACTTGAAACGATCTTACACCACTGAATGTTAGAAGTGTTTAACTTTTTTTTTGATTTGTACAGGGGCTCACAGCTAAGAATTTGCCTTAAATCCCAGAGAAGGCTTGGGTCTTGGACTTTTCAGTAAAGGTGAAACTATTAGGATTTCAGACACTTTGAGGTGGACTAAATGTCTTTTGTGTAAAGCAATATACATGAATCTTCAGGAAGCCAGAGATGGAATGCTATGGTTTGTGTCTGATGTTCCCCCAAGTCTTACAGTTTTAGAGGGGGCTCTTTTGGAGTAGCTGAATCTAAAATGTGTGACTGATTCCTGATTCAATGCTAAGATTAAGAGTGCTGGGATTAAAAAAAAAAGAGTGCTGGGATTCAGGGTAGGCGATTGCTAGGTCAGTCCACTAATTGGATTGGCAGCCCCCTAACCCTGGTAGACTGGATACAACATAAAGGACAGAAAGACGCACGTGTCCTCTTTCTCCATTGTTGCTTTTGCTGTCTTCCACCATCTTGGACTATTGCCCCTTGGCCACATGCCACTCTGCCTCGGAGCCAGCAGACTGGGGACTGAAGCATCTACAAACTGTAAACTAAATAAACTTTTTCCTCCTTTTAATTAAAAAAAAAAAAGGAAAGTTCCTGAGGAAGGACACATTAAAGATGACCAACAAAGACTTCCCCATATCAGAAAGTCTGTATCATAAAAAAAGATATACATCCCTTGGGAAGCAGAAAGCTAAGTTCCCTTTCTGACTTTGCTAACATCCTCATCTCTAAATTGACAGGACTCAACACCCCAGGTCTCATCTTACTGGAGTAATGAGAGAGAATAGCAGGAAACTCTGTTCTGCAGACAATTCTGTGTTATGAAGTGTATCTTGCTACATGGCCTTAAAATTTCTCTGTGTTATAATTATGACCTACTGGGTGAGTCCACGGTAACTTTGCATCTTTTCTGAGCTTTGATCTTTCCTAACAAATGCTTCAAATGCTTTTTCCACAGATATGTTCTATATTTCATTTCATAAAGCTCAGTGTGATGAAAAGCAAAAACTGAATTGCTTGTTACTCACTACAAATGTCAGTGTATCTGTACATACATAAGAGCCTACTGTATTTATGGTACAAATTACATGTATTTGGCAAGCATAATTTCAACACTGACAATGAACACTGGTTGTGCAACAGAAACCTGATGTTTTCTCAAACACCCCCCCCCCTACTGTAACTGTTACTAAAGAAATTCAAAATGATCCGGTGTTACTCTAATTCATTGGAACAATTCAAAATGAGGCAGTCCTCATGAGAAGTTAAATCTCACAACATGGAAATTACTAACATTTTCAAAGTTTTATTACAGAACAGTCGACTCCAATATAAAAACTGACCACAACAAAACAAAATAATAATAAACTATTCCTAATGTCACCAATCCCAGGCAAGTTTTCATTTACAGGCTTACTACTAAATCCATCATCATTAAGTCTTTAGAAAACTCTCAACATTCCTCTGGCTTTAAAATTATTTTCTATTGGAGATGACAATGTGCAATGTATTGTTGCCCTTGATTGATGTGTTTCAAAATTTTTAGTTTTTTTCCCCCTCTTTGAAATAAAACGGATTTGGGAAAAAAATGGGAAAAAATTATTTGTATTATCAACAATCATAAGAGATTTTTAGCCTAAAGTAAGACCTTAAGCAACTTTTCTTCTTGGAAAAACTTACATATTCATGTTTCTAGGACAATAAGTAATGACATTTCAGTAAAACAGCTAGTACCAATCTTAAAAGAGATTCTGACTGAGAGAATATGAAGCTACAAACATTAAACATCTAACAAGTAAATAAATACTGATTCTGTACATTACACATTCACTAAAAAAATCTCTTGAAAAAAAATAACTCATTGGTTTCCTGATAGTGAATAACACTACAGATCAAACTGCATCACAGAAAATTCTTGAGGCACTACTTGAATGCTTTTGATGTATCTAAGCTCTTCCACATTTAACTCAGAGCTTTTCAAGGTGTCTAATTTCTGAAACCAAGTTTATTATTAATTTGAGGCATAAGAAATCTTACCAGCCTTGAGGTTGTAACAGAAGGGACTATGACTTGTATTTATTCTCAAAACCTATTTTAGAGCCCAGTATACAATAAAGTCTCAACAGAAACCAAACGAATAAATGGCTGTTCATTAAATGAGTCTATTTTTTCAGCCCTGACATTTTCAGTATGTCCTTTGTTACCAATTTTACCTTTCATCATTGACTAATATAAATCTAGAGTTTTTATTCTGAGTACTCTTTACTTTCCATTTAACAAAACTAAAGCTGGGCATGGTGGTGCACACCTGTAATCCCAGCACTTGGCAGGCTGAGGCAGGAGGATCACTCCCAAATTCGAGGCCAGCCTGGGCTACAAAATGAGCTCATGGCCAGCCTGAACTGGATAGCAAGACCCTGTACTAAACCACTGACTCAAAAAAAAAAAAAAAAAAAAAAAAAAAAAAAAAAAAAAAAAAAGAAAGAAAGAAAGAAAGAAAGAAAGAAAGAAAGAAACAATTGCTGCCCCACCCTTTTGCAACACAGCTGCAGGCCACAGGAACGCAAGTAATAAGGAAAAGCTGCCTCAACCACGTGTGCATTGGTATTCCATTCCTTTGCCCTAAACAAAAACAAAACCTCTAAAAATAGATGTTTCAAAATATGCTTGCTGGGGCCAGAGATTTAGCTCAGTGGCAGAAGTGCCTGCCCGGCAAGCACGAGATCATGAGTTCAATCCCTGGTACAAAAAACAAAAAACGCAGAATACGGGTACCCCTCTTCAACTCTTCAAAGGCTGGCAGGCCATCTGAACATTGAGAGCCGCATCTGAAACACCCCGAGAGCCCATGTCTGGGGCCTGGGCCCCAGCGCGGTCCTGCTGAGGTGGCACCTCTGGAAGTGACTGGATCGGGAGTGCTCTGATCTGGCTCTTCAGTGGATGCGTGAAGACGCCCACAAATTTACAGCTTCCACGGCACTGGGAGTGGTGAAACCCCTGCAGGGTTCGGTGTGAGGCCCCTTCCTCGGTGATCCTCGCCCTTGCTTCTGGGCTTCCACGAGGCAGCCGCTCCGCTCCACATAAGCTCTCTGCTGATGCTCTGCTTTACCTCAGGCCCAGAAACGATGGAGCACAGCCCACAGGCTGCAAGCTCTGGAACCAGAACTAAGGTACCTTTCCTCAGGTACCGAGTCACTGGAAAGTTTGATTAGGTTGATTTTTTCAAGTATTTTGTCACAACAATAATAGCCTTCTGACACAAAGAAAGGGTCAATCAAAACGCACTGGGGAGTTACACAGGCCGACATCCTAAAACAACAGGTGAAATGCTAAGACACTGTGGAGATGTGGAGGGAGACATGAAGAAAAGGAGTAGGGCAAGGAAGCAACTAGGCAGAAGCGCTGTACGGCTGACTCTGTTTGGCAACTTAGCTTCTGCAAGAAGTAACTACACAATGCCTAGTGATAAAGGACAGCCTCTAGAGTGCTGAAAACCAGTTTCCAGTCAGGGATTCAGCTCAGCAGCAGAGCGCCTGCCTGGCAAGCGCAAGGACCTGAGTGCAATCGCTGGTACCAAAACCAAACAAACGAACAAAAAAAGTTCCCAACTGCATGCTAAGAAAAAAATTTTTTTAAATAATTTTAGTTACATAAAATTTAATATTCCTCAACAGCAAAATTTTCAAAAAAACCCAAAAACCCAAAATATGGGTGCTGATCTTCAAGTCTTCAAAATTCTGGAGTCTGCAAAACTTCTGTAAGAATCACAAATACTTCAATCTTTTTAACTACTTGCATCTCAATGGGCATCTGCCCATTGTTGTTTTTATTTTATGTTAAGAAAGTTCATATTCTTTTAAAAAATATGATGAAAATTTTTAAATTTGGAACATTAGTTCTATCCACCCAAAATAAATTTGTTTTAGCACATTATTTTAAAAGTTAAGTATATATATTTACATGCATAAATAAAAGGTTCCATAGCTCTTAGTTTATCAAAAGTATCAGTGAACAAAAACAACCACAGATATACTCTAAAATGCCCAGCTTTTAAGTGGAGAAAACTGAAGCTCTAAAGCCAGGCATGGTGGCACATGTCTATAATCCCAGCATTTGGGAGGCTGAGGCAAGAGGATCTCTGCAAGTTTAAAGTCAGCCTGGGCTATCTATATCCAGTGAGTTCAAAGCCAGTCTGAACTACATAGTGAGACCTTGTCTCAAAAAAACAAAACAAAACAAACCCACCACAACAAACAAAATAAAACCCCCTCAGGCTCTGAAAGGTAAACTGACTTGCCCAGTTGACATAGCAAGCAAACTCTGAGCAGACATGTAGCCTCCCAAATTCCTGGCCAATTATCCTTCAAATACTACTTGACTATTTCTTTCATTTCATTTAAGATTCTCCATCCACCCACCCATTTAGTTAACTCGCTATCCAATCAAACACTATTGTAAGCCAAGAGTCCTAGAGACACAGATGTAAAAAAGTCCCGTTTCTCAAGCCTACTAGGAAGATAAGATATATAATGTGAATGTACTTTTCATCTAATGGAAATGCTAGCATTGCTTTACTTGGTATAAGTGCAAAATAAAGTTGGGAGAGTGCAGTGATGTGAGACAAGTGTGCCATAATGAGAAGTGGCACCTAAAGTAACCGTTAAGAACAAGTTAGTGTTGGGCAGGCAGATGAGAAGTTGGGGAAGGAGAAGAGTGGAGAACAAATGGCACACGTCCTCCAAGAGAGAGCTTGGAAAGGCAGGACCCCTGAGCACAGGATTAAGCCAGAGACCCTGAGCAAGAGCCCAGCTTACCTCCAGAAGATGAGGAAACACTGATGTTTGTGGCCAAGTTACACCTTGTATTTTAGAGAGCTCATTCTGATGCCACTGTGAACAGCACAAAGAAACAGTAAGAAAAGGGGCATCAACAAAAACTAAAGCAGGGGACAGAGAAGGGGCAGGAATGACACTGAGGGTTAAAATTCACTGGTTTTCCCATAAGAAAAAAAAAAAAAAAAAAGGAAAGCATCTAGAGTAACAAAGACAGTTGTTAGAAGTGTTGCCATTTACCATGTGGAGTACTTTACATCTTCCAGGAGCTGAAAGCCGGTTTCAGGATTCAAAACACAACTAAATTTTCAGCCAAAATTGACAGCACAGAGAAATGGAAGGAAAATAAAGCAAAAGAAATACTGACCTGCTTATGAGGAAAGAGATTTAAAAGCATGTTAGGTGGAAAGCAGGAAGTCCTGGCAATAGAACCAACAAGTCTTTCTTCTGAAAAAAACTTTTATTTTGGAAACCAACTGATAATGTAAGCGTCATGCTGTGCACGAAATTACTGTATATACTACTGCTCTCAATTTGATTCCACAATGCAAATAACTGGACAGACACTACAGGAAAGCCAAAGGTGTGCTAGAACAAGGGTGCTCATCTCAGGAAGGGGAAGACTGGCCAGCACCTAGGACATTACCTATCTCTGTGAGGACACCAAGTCTTCGCCTCAGCCCTTGGAAAAGGCTGGACAGACCTCTGTACCAGGGCAGGAGCATTTAAACTTTTGGCAAGATTACCACAATAATATTCCAACTATTGTGTTATTTCCTTCCTCAGAACAAATAAAAACAAACGAAGTTCACAGTTAAAGATTGGCTAACTAGTTTAAGGAATCATCTCTGTAACAACGAGATTCAACTTCCTTCACACAGCCGCACACGGCGCGCGCGCACACAGAGAAATGAAGTATCAGAGCCATAGATGAAAGAAGCCAGGATTCTCACCACAGGGCAGAAGAAAAGCAAGCTGTCAACAGAGTACAGAAACAAAATGGGGCCTGGGGATGAGCTCCGAGCCTGGTGGAATAAAATAAATATCCTTTGCTAAAGACCCACTCAGACATCGTAAACAACATCACCTACCATCCACAGGAGAGCAACAAAAACTTGTGACTGAAATGGGACAGTATTAAACAATACAATGCCTGTAATAATGAAAATGACAATCACAAGCTTAAAAAAGAAAACTGAAACTCCCTACAGGACAGTGAGAAAGAAAAGAAAAGAAAAAAGAAACCACACTAACTCTTTGGAAAATCCATCACAATTTTATGAGCAGGACCTCTGCCACCTACTATGTCACACTGTAGCGTCCTCTCTGAATCCTCAGGTACCTGGAGCTGACTCTTCCTCACATGTCCAAGGATCTCCTTCATTTTTCCTTAAACTCAACCTTGCTAAAACGCGCTCCTCGCCCCTGGTCCCACCCCCTGGGAAGCACCACGTGGCTCCACAAGCCTCTGCAGCCTTCTCCCACTGTCACACGTGCACACCTGCAGTGTTCCTCGCCTCACACTCTTCCGATCAAACAAGCAAGCTAACAATAAAACTTACCTAAACTGTGCTTCAAGACAGTTTAAACACAATAGAGTGAACTGCAAGAGCTTTGGAGATTAAATTTGTGGGGGTGTTTTGAAATGATTCAATCCCACACATTTATGTGTTTACTTGTTATTTCTCTCTGGTGTTCCAAAGTATGAAAATTTTCCTGGAAAACTGAACTCTAGCTTTGAAAGATCCGACTTACCTTTTTAAATACTTCCTTACTACAAACGAAAAACAAATTTCCCCTTCACGCTCAGATTCAAATAAATGTCACGCTATTTGAGCAGTAAATGTACAAATATGTAAGTACATGGATATATTTCCCTATTAAAGCTAAACCATTTAAAATTGTTTAAATATCATATTTTCCTAAATTGAAATTAGTTTTAGGTTGTAAACTCATGATGTAGTGCGGTCTGAAGTGGTCACTATCTACCTGGATTTCACTCGGCTCACAGATTTTAGGCACACGAAGGGTGCTGCCTTCTTGAGTTCCCTTCGGAAGCCAGCGGCTGGGCACTGACCAGGCCAGACTCCAACTCTTAGCTGGATTCAGATCCAATTCCATTCACCACTCATAATCCCTATTTTTAGTTCATCTATTTTCAAATGATCTGAGGAATGTTTTTTTTTTAAACATATAAATGCATTTTTTTTAATTTACTAAATCACAGTAAACCACAAACCACAGGTCCTATATTCAAATCATTAACAGTTAACTAAAATGTACTTTGACATTTATTCCATATTCAAATATACTAGGACTTTATTTTAGGGAAAAAGAAAAAACTTTAATACAAACCTTATTTATATAACTACCTCTTATGGTGAGGCAAAGGATAAGTTAAGGAATTTGACATTAATGTGATTTTTAATTTTTAAATGATTTAACTATGTGAGAACAGGACCTACTTTGGAGCTTTTAATCTCAGAATCAAAAAAAAGCAAGAAATCTTGCAAATATTTCTGACAAAATACTTCTAGAAGGAATATACACATTAAAACAAGACCACCAGAGTTCACAATATTTATCAGAGGAAATGTCACTTCTGAGAGTATTAATAGAACCAGACAGGAAAGGTACTCCTTCAGTTAGTATGAAACTCCCTGCAGAAAAATTCATTTTAATATTTTCTAACGAAAAAATCCAGAACCTTAAAAAGAGTAAGGTACCTTCTGTAACTGTCAAGTTTTATTAAGATGTCCAGCATACCTGATTCAGATTTCTACTGACACCCCCATCCCCTGGGCAAGACTCACAAGGACCAACTCGAGGGCTCTGTGGAGAGCAAGACCAAGGAGCCCCAGCTCAGAGGTGGCCAGAGGAGTTGACAAGGACCAGTGAGAGCTCTGATGGGCTGGGCCTAACACACCCACCTGAAATCCCAGCCATTCTGTAATGCTAGCTATTCAGGAGGCTTGGGAAGAAGGGTGGTGAATTCCAGGCCAGCATGGTACTACGGAGTGAAACCCTCTTCCAAACAAACCAATAACAAAAAAAGAGCTCTGACACTGGTGTTAAAGACCAGGAAAAGCTATTTAGAGCAGCTGTGAGACTGTACTCTCTGCACTAACAGAACAGACTCCTACCTGCCAGGGTACCGTTTTGAAGTACTGAGAGCTTCTCAAAGTTCAATCCAGACCCAGAGCAAAACCAAATACTATGGTCTACATCCAATGGTATAAGAACACAACACAGCTTTCCTGCAAAGCAATACCCTTACTTAATTGGAGGGTATGAAAAAGGTAGCTTTCTCTGCATTTCATGTGTTTTGCTAGACACCTGAGTCTCTCCAAATGTAGTCTTGCTACTAAAACGTAAGTTAACTGCTTCTGCTTTTCCAAATTCTAACTTTTAAGCCAAACCCTAATTATAGCAGAGCACTAAATGATTAAGCTGATCTCCTTAACCAGCTCCATGACCTTGGGAAATCACTTTTTGTAAAGTGAAAGTCTTGCACTATAATGTGCTAGATATAAACTCCGAGTTGTATTCACCACTCTACTCCCTGCCCTGGGGCATGGAAGGCATTAACTGAATAAGAGAATCACTGAGGTCTGCAGACTACAAATATAAAATGAATGTATTAATTTTTCTTTTCTTTTGTTGTGTGTGCTGCAGATGAAAGCAGGACCTCATGCAAGCTAGACAAGCATTCTAGCACCCAGTCCTCATGGTTTCTTTTTAACCAATTAGGTTTTATTCTGTGTATTCTCAAACATTTTTAAGAGGACATTTGAAACTGAAATGTTCTATCCAGAAAACAAATATACATAATTTAAAGTAAGTGTCGAGAAATAAAAAGGGTAAATTGTTTTTACTCTTTTTTTCTTTCCCTTTAACCCACTGCTGTTTCCTGGGGGGTTTTTTGTTTTGTTTTTTCTGAAAGGCAGGGAGCTGATAGGGAGAAAGGGCACTGGCCTTAGAGCTCCAGCCCCTTCTATTAGCTGGCTCTGTGGAGACAAGTCACTTCCCCTTTGGGGCCTGAAAAGTTGCATCTATAACATGAGAGAACTAAGCTAATTAATTTCTAAAGCCTCCGTTAAAAATCTGTAGGTGTTGGTCTGGGATACAGCTCAGTGACACCGGGCCTGCCTGGCAAGCACAAGGTCTTGAGTTCAATTTCCAATACCCACAAAACACAAAACACAACGAACAAACAAACAAAACTATAGGGATTTTTGTTGGTTTTTTTTTTTTGAGATTGGGTCTTGCTATGGAGTCCAGGCTGTCCCTGAAGTCACTATGTAGCCCAGGTTAGCCTCAAACTTCTTGTGACCCTCCTGCCTCGGCTTCCCAAGTGCTGGAATTACAAGTGTGCACCATCACACTTGGCCAAAAAATCTATAGTTCCACTTTCATTCTACCCATTCATTATTCTACTCTCAAAACCTTGACTGGATTCTCAATCCATCCTGAACTTGCAGAGTAGTATCAAAATCTGCCTCTTCTACTTTTCTTTGTTGTCTATACTGCTACCAAATAAATTCAGCCCTAAAACCATGAGTTAAACAATATTGGGAAAAATCAGACTTTTGTCAGAGAGACCTGGGTTCATGTTCAGACTCTGCCACTAACTGCACCTCTAAAACGGTCATGCAGTAACTGGCTCACTAAGGACTTACAAAATGTACAAGCAGCAAATTCAGAGCCTAACACTGTGGATGTTCAACAAATGAGGACCTTTCCTTATTTCCTAGAATTGAAAGCCCTCGTTTCTGTCTCCTGCAAAGATGGGCAAGCTGCATGGGGGCATCCGTGGGAGTTTCAGAATCACAGGGGCAAACACTGGGCTAAATATTCTCACTGCCAGCCTCCCATGTGTCAGGCAAGCGTTGGCCTGTGACCGTGCGGGCTTGCACTGTATCACCGGTAGGGCAGCCCCATGACCAGGCTTCTGGAACGCTCCACTTATTTGGAGCATGGTGTGGTCTCCCCTAGGCCAAATCTATTGGTCAAAGGGGAAAGGAAGACTGATACTACTTCAAAATGAAATCTGACAGCAAATTCAACCCCACTTGGCCTTCACCTACAAAAAGCCCCCCCTCAATTTCCTGTGCAGTACTGAAATGTACAGGCAGCTACCTAACATCACAGCGGCAAAGATCATAATGCGATTTTTCAATCCTAGGAAACTAATGTATGACCAGAACCCCAAATTTCTCATATAATGTAGACACACACTGAGCTTTGTATAGTTACACAAACGCCTTCGGGAAAATTCAGTGGCTTGCTTTCTTGATTTCAAAACTGGGTCAAAACTGGAAGGAACAAGAGGAGGAGTGGTGGGAACTGGCACCAAGAAGCATATTTCTTAAAGTGACCTAAGTACAGTTACTTGGTTAAATGGAAATTAAAAAAAAACTATCAAAGTAGGAAACACCATCAGTCTTTACTGCCATAGCTGCTGGGCAACAGAGGGCCACCTAGCAAAAGTGTGAAAGTTTGGAAACCAAGAAACCTTGTGCAGAAACCTGGGGATTTTTTTTTTTTTTTGAAGTTTCACCTTCTTTCTCCAGCTACTTCAGTCTAAGCAACTGCTGAAAAAGCCACAGAAAAAAAGGACATAACATTACCCAGAACTAGAAGGCTTAGCTTGACGATGAATTACCCAAATTCATTTCTCTGGCTAAAATCACAAACCCACTCACTGGAGATCCTTGATCAGACCAAGCTTCTTCTCTCCTGCACCCCGAAATGCACTCCCTAATCAAAACAGAAATCCCTTCCATGAGCTACTATTTTTCTGCAAAATAACTAATCCCAAGCACTGTTGTTTCTGGTTGATCTTCTCACTTTACTAAATGTGTCGTCTTCTGGCTCACATCCCTAACTAAAGAGACCTAGTTTTCTTTAGACTCGAGGTCTCCGGTCACAGCCACCTGCCTGTAGCCCCTTCTCCAGATTCCCCCTCACCCTCATTTATCTCCCCTGCCCCCACGCCAACCGGCGCAAGTCCCTGTCACCTTCACTCTGGCTACAAATTCGTTTCAGCGTTATCTACACCCAGCACCCCCTGACCAGGTTAAGTCCCAGCTTCCTGCTCCAACTGCAAGTTCCCCCCAGTGCCCGTCCCAGCCCAGGCGGCTCCTCCGCACCTTCTCACAGTCCAGTCCCCACCACCGCCTCCACACTGGACCTCGGCGAGCCCCGAACGCCTCGCAGCCGCGCTCCTCTCTCGCCCCAACCAGTGCCAGTCGCTCCTGGCTCCCGACTGCTCGCTCCAGACCCTGCCTAGCGCCCCCTCTTTCTGAGCCCGGCCTTAAAACCCCAACCTCGCCCCTAACCCGGCAGTGCCCTCTCCGGCCTCCCAGCACAGGCCGCCTCTCTGACTGGCCCATCCCACTTCCCCCTCCGAAGCCCGGGCCCCACAGCTCCGACCAAGCCCGGCGCCGCGCCCGGCTCGCCGGCCTGGCCGCCGCACGCACTCCCGCGCGCTGCCCTCTGCGGGGCGTCGCGGACCCCCGCCCACGGCGCCCGCGCGGGGCGTGGCCCCTCACCTCCGCGTCCACCACCTCGTGGTAGGCGGGCGGGGGGTCGAAGCCGCCCCCCGAGCCCCCGGCGCGGCAGGGCCCGCCTTCGCCGCCGCCGTCGCCGCGCGGGCCACTGCCGCCTCCTCCTCCGGGCCCGGGGCCGCCGCTGTCCATGGGCTCGTAGCCGCCGTAGTCCAGGCCGGGCCTCTCGTTGGTGAGCAGCGCCACGGCCTCGTTGATGTCGTTCTTGGCCAGACGCAGGGCCTTGCGGATGGCGGCGGGGTCCGAGAAGCCCATGCACAGCAGCGTGGTCATGTGCTGCTCCTCCTCCGACTCCATGGCTCTGGGCTGCGGGCCGCGCCGGCTGGCAAGCGGCGGAGCGGTGGGTCCCGGGCCGGGCCGGTTACGGGCACGGGCGTTGCGAGCCGGGCCGGGCCGGTGAGGCGCTCAGGCGCGAGGGCGGCGCGGCCCAGCCCTGCGCGCCGCCATGTTGGCCTGCGCCGCCGCCTCCTCCCCGCGGGGCCGCGCCGCCGCCGCCGGAAGCCGCTTCCCCGCGCGGGCCGCCGGGGCGCGGGCGGGGCGGCTCCCGACGCGGGGCGGGGCGGGGCGGGGCGCGGCGGAAGGGCGGCCGCGGGGCGGGGAGGGTCCTGGGCGGCCGCCCCGGCGCCGCCCCTGCCGGTCTCCTGGGGCGCGCCGGCCACTGCGAAGGCCGGGTGGCGGCCGGGCCCCGGCGACCCCGGGGCAGCGACCATCCCGGGGGTCGCCGCCTGCGTTGGCCCAGCCCTGGAGCAGAGCCGCCGCATCCCCCGCGCGACCCAGGTTCACCCCAGGCGCCTTCGACCTGGCACCCTCCCTACGACGTCCCAGCCGACCGCCGCGGAATGAATTCTCCTGCCCCCTCCAAACCCGACCGGACTTTACTACATGCTTGCCCCTGAAACCCAGAAGAGTCACAAATCTCTTTTTTCCAACCGGAACGCGAAATCCCCATGCTCTGAGAAACTCCCAGACGCGCGGCGCGTTGCCCTCCGCCAGCCGCAGATGCGCTGGCCCTCGGGACGCCCGCACCCCGATGCTGACCCCTGCCCGCGTTTCTGCCTCAGGCTTTGGCTCCCGGGCTGCACCCTGTTTGGTTCTGTGTTCCAGAGTTCCTGGCCCCCTAGGAAGGCTCTGGGTTTTGCTTTTTCTGCTTGGAGCTTTGCCATTCAGGACTAGGAAGCCAGCCTTTGCTGTCACCACCCCCTGCGCGCGCCCGCGCAGGTGCGCGCCGCCGCGCTACTTCTTAAAAGTTTATTTTTATTTATTTTGGGTGGGGTACCGAGAGTCAGACTCAGGACCCTGCCCTTTGCCAAACAGGCACTGGGCCACTGAGCTCTACCCTGGTCCTGTTTTTCCCCTTTCATACCCTCCAAGTCATGCTTCTAGGCCCTTCCCCACCCTCTCCAAACTTCTGCTGCCTGTTCCTTGGCTCGCTACAGACTTGCTAACTAGTGTCATCTCCCAGTGCCTGCATCCTCGCTTACTCCTGAACCTCAAGTCCAAGTAGCCGCTCATCCTATCAAACCATCTCTGTTGCCACCCAGTACTCGCTGAGATCTCCACTTTCTCGGTACCCTAAGCGTTAAATCATTGGCGGTAGCCAGAAATGTTCTCTGCGTTCTCTCTACCAGTATCTTTCTCCCTGGACCATGTTGCCTAGTAACTTGCCACCGTATTTCTCAACACCAGCATTTTGATTTAGAGGGTGACTCTATCACTATCTTTTACATTTAAGTGAAGTAACTCTATTGTATTCTTTATTCTTATTATTAAAGGCTAAGTTATAAAGATTTGGCCTCATATCCAAAGGAAATAGAGTCGCTTAATTTGTGAATGAATATAACAAAACAAATTGTTCTGTTTCTGAACATCAGTATTTAAAAGATAATGACCTAAGGAAAAAATGCCTGTAATTGGATTGGGCCCCAAAATAGACACTGAAATAGTGTCATAAATATCTAGCTACCAATGAAGTTTTCAGTGTCTGTGCCTGATGGGCAAAGAACAAAAGTAAACTCATGCCCCGTAAGCAGCCTGTCGGGGTGCTTAATGTGCCCAAGTAGATATCATTAACCAGGAGCCAGGTTCTGATCTTGACACTGGCAATGCGAGAGGGAACCAAACACAAAAATTTACCTTGGCAAAGCAAGAGCGTTCAATTTTGCCCCGTCTTTGAAGTGTTAACTCAGTGGCTAAATTGTGAAATGAGCTGCAAGGGAAGAGAAAGTAAGGAGGAGAGAGAAGAAAAACTTGCCACTCAAATTCAAGCTGAAATGTAAGCGGTAATGAGCCAAGGCTGCCGGATTCAGATGGCACATCAAAAGACTCCTCAACAGTAGCAGGTTTACAGAGCACGACAGAGGAAGCTATGCTTAGCTGAGAGGAGGAAGCAGAGAAAAACAGAGTGTGTGATAAAAACTGGAAAGGAGCCACAAAGGGCTACAAAAAACAAGAAAGGCCATTTTCCAACCAGATTCCAGAGTGACTGAAAAGCCAGTGTCATCTGAGGATGCAAGTGCTGTAGTAAAATCACCCAGCTCAGTGTGTAAGGGAGGGAGCGCTTTAAATCCCGCTGAATCGGGATAGCATGGTGGGTACTAGGGAATGAATATTCATATATCTAATTTACATTCTTATTTTTATCGCAGTAAAGTCCACAAAATGTTAAAGACAAAAAAATTTTAAGTTACATTCAGCTCACATATATTCTTCTCTAGAAAGGTTCTAAAGAAAACAATATAGCTAGGTCTAGAAGTGTGATGGACTATCTGAAAGACAAGACATGCAAGTTTCTAATATTAATTAGTGATCTTTATTTATTGAATGTCTATTTAGAACCAGGCTGAGGAGCTGTGACTGTGAGCCAGACATGCAGGTTGTCTGCCCTTTGGAACTTCCGGTCTATAAAACAAGATAGATAAATGATAGTCATAAAGTGTGATAGGTGCTTTGATAGAATTTTAGGGTGCAAGGGGCAAACTTCTTGTTTCAGGGGGTGATGGTGGTAAATTACCAATCTAGGAAGTCTAGAAAGTTTCCCAGAGAAAGTGACATATAAACTAAAGTGACCACAAGTAGGATAGCCAGATAAAGGAGTATGGAACAAGGGAAGAAAGGGCAAAAGGATTGAGAAGAACTCGAAACAGGCAAAATAGGGCTGAAGTGCATCCTTCTAGAGGCAAGAGTGAGAAAGGAAGATAAACACCACCTCTGAGAGGGTCACATGGACTGTGATGAAGGATTTGCATTTGGTATTGAGGGAATGGGGAGTTACTGAAACACTTATGCAGGGACGTGAGGTCAGGTGACTTAAATTTCATTTTGTTTCTTGGGGTTTTTTGAGGCAGGGACTCACTATGTAGTTCAGGCTGGTTTTGAACTCACTAGCCCAGTGTGGCCTCAAACTCATGATGATCCTCCTGCCTCAGCTTTCTGAGTGCTGGAATTACAGGCATGCACCACCACATTTAGCATGTCAACTTAAATTTTAGAAATGTCAGCCTAATTGCAAGGTGGAGAATTGTTTATACAGGAGAAAGAATGAAAGTTGAGAACCCAGTTAGGAGGCAAAACCAGTTAGCCTTCTTTGGTAACCACTGTGAAATGAAGAGGTGAGTTTTGTTTTATCAAAATGTATTTCAGAGTTATACAATCTTTGTCTTTCATTCATTGTTTACAGCAGTTTTACTATTGTGTATCCAAATGTGGTTTTCTCTGCATTTACGCTCCTTGTTGAGATTCTTCAGTACATGCCTTGAATCTTTCATTAGCTTGAAAAACCACTGATTTACTGTGTCACTGTCTCTCCCTTTTCCTCTGGGTGTTCAGTTACATACTGTGAGAGCTTTTCATAGAATCTCTTCCATTTTTTATGCTTTTTTCTTTAATTTCTATTCTTTTGCCACCCTATGCTTTGGTATAGATATTTTCTTCTTTCCTCTCTTCCACTTTACAAATCCTTTCTTCAGTTATACTTGTCTCCTGTTAAATCCATTTATTGAATTGTTGTCAGTCCTGTAATTTCACTCTAGTTCTTTTTATGTCTTCCATGTCTATCTTGTCACTTAATTTCTTTACTTTTTCTGTGTGTGTGTGTGTGTGTGTGTGTTGTTGTGTTTTGTTTTTTGAGATTGTCTCACTACATAGGTCAGGCTAGCCTTGAGCTCACTATGTAGTCCGGACTTGGCCTCAAATTGGTGATGCTCCTCCTGTCTCAGCCCTCTGCATGCTGGGACTGCAGGTATGTGCCGCTATGTTCAGCTGTCATTTTTTAAACATATGAGTCACCAGTATTTCAGTCTGTATTTGATAACTTCCATATCTGGTTCTCCTGTGGATATATTTCTATTGTTTGACATTTTTTGGTGCCGGGGATTGAATTTACCACCCCACCCTTACCAGGCAAGCGCTTAAACCGCTGAGCTAAATCCCCGGCTTTGACTTTTATCTTGCCAATTCTTGTGTTTTGGTAAGCATAGTGTTTTTGTAATCATAGTAGTTTTAAAAACTGTAGCGATGACCTGAGGATCTAGGTAATGTTATCTTACTTCTGTTTTTAATTTTTAAAAAATTTTTGAGACAGTCTCACTAAGTCACTAAATTGCCCAGGCTGGACTTGAACTTGTGAACCATCTGTTTCAGCCTCCCAGAGTTCTGGGATTGCAGGCATGACTGGATCCAAAAAAACATGGGTGTAAGGAACTAAAGGACAAAGTCTGAAACAATTTTTAAATGGGATGGTATAATATTTCAAGAGATTTGGATAAATTCCTCCCAGAGGTAGGTGAGGGATCCCTAATTATGACTGTAATTCAGTGTCTCGGTGCTTTGACAAATAGAGGTGAATATGAATTTTAAATTTTTTAGAAAACAGAATGAGATGATATTTAATGTCTCAGATGTTGATGTATAATAAAACTGAACAGAAAATTGACATTACTGTTGTTGAATACTCTAGTTGGGCATTGATTTTTTAGTTTTATGTGTGTGTAACAGTTTTATTGAGATATAATTCATATGCTGTACAATTCACTTGTTTGAAGTGTACAGTTCTTTGGTTTTTGATATATCACAGATATGCAAAAGTATTATCAGAACTTTATAGCATTTTCCTCTCCTGAAAAGAAACTCTGTAGACATTAGCTATCACGCACCTGTCTCTCCATCTACTCCCGCCCCAAGCAACAGTGAATGAGTGGATGATTTTTTTGTGTGTGTGGCCCTGGGAATTGAATGCCAAGAGCCTGCTGAGTTACTTGCTACCTCCCAGCCCTTTTAAAAATTAATTAATTAGTTAATTAATTTTGAGTTAGACTCTCAGTTGACCAAGGTGGCCTTGAACTTTCCATCCTCCTGCCTTAACCTCCCCAGTAGATGGGATAATAGGCACATGTCACCGTCACTGGCTCCTTTGCACATTTTTGAGTTGGGTTGTTTATACTTTATATTCCAGATCCAAGTCCTTTGATAGATGTATGAGTTGCAGATGTTCTGCCTCTTTTCCCCTCTCTCTAATAGCAGTACTGGAGACAGGCTTAATTCTTTATGTATGCACTGGATTCAGTTTGCCAATGATTTAAGCATATGATACATTGGTTTAAAAAAAAGGAGCAATTACTTTTGGTGGATTCCAGGTTTTGAGTATGTACTGCCAAACAGCAGGAACAACACAATCAATATGAACAATGGGTTGAGCCAGAGTGAGGAAGAGGAAAGGTAATTCTTGAGTCTGTCTGTTGGTGAGACAGTGTACTGCCAAATGAAGAGCTGCACTGTACTTTGCTTAAAAGATAATGTCGTATTGTACTTTGCGTAGGAGGATGACGTGACTGACATAGTGACACTCTTACATTAGCTTGTAGTTATTGCTCCAGCAGCAATGAGTTGTCCTTAGCATCATGAATAATCAGCAGATCTATCCCTGGACACTGCGAATTGGTTTCTCTGTCTTTACTTTGGAAAGCCTTTCACTTGTAAATGACTCCAGCAGTCCACTGTGTGGTACTGAAATGGGAGTGCCAAACCAAGAAATTATCCTTGATTTGTAAGGCAGTAGGCAACTAACTAGTAAGTGTTTGGAGTCAAGGAATGCCATGATTGAAGCTGTGCTTTAATATCACTAACGTGCTGAGAGATCAAGTAAGCATCTATGGGGTGAGAATGAAAAGCTTGCAGAGGTAAGATATAGTGTTCAGGATTCAGCAGTTGGATCTGATGATCAAACCAAAGGAAACACTGCCAAAATTTAAGCCAAATGACTAAGGAAATGTATTTCCAAAGTCAGGGTTGGACCAGAGGGAAGACGATGACTTTGGCATTAGACAAGTTGAGAATTAACTAGGAAAGTTCCTGCAGACTTCCACAATCATATCACATGAATAAAATTGGAAACAAAATAGTTAAAGCTGATAAGCATTCATCAGAAAGGATACTGGGGCTATTTAATTTGGAAAATAAAAATATTTTACAAAAAAGAGAAAGATCAAAAGACACATTTCTCTGATGATTTACTTCCTGACCTTTCATAACCCTTTATACTCACCTACACATGACACGCCAGTTGAAAGCAGAGCTCATCTTGAGAAGTTCCCCAAGCACACTGTCCATTTGTACCCCCTAAATTGCCTCATTTTCATCTCTGTCTTTTTTTTTTTTTTTTTTTTTTTTTTTTTTTTGGTACTGAGGATCAAACTCACGACCTCGAGTTTGCCAGGCAGGCGCTTATGCCGCTGAGCTAAATCCCCAGCGCAGTTTTCATCTCTCTTGATAGCTGGCTTCATTTCACAGTCTTCCATGTGGCTTTTGATTTGCATACATTTAGTAATTTTCTACTCACCTTTCTATCTGTTGAATACCTTTCTCTACCGGCTCTGAGCATGAGTTAGCTTTCTGTTCCTGGGACAAAATCCTGAGAAAGTACACATACGAGGAGGGATGGTTCCTTTTGGCTCCTACCATCAGAGATTGCAGGCCACGGCAGCTGGCTCTGTAGCTTTCAGGCCTTGTGGGGAGGCAGACCATCATGGTGGTGAGCACAGCTGCTCATCTCATAGTAGCTGGGAAGCAAAGAGGGAAAGAGGATTGCACCAGGGCCCCAGCATTCCCTCCAAGAGCTTTCTCTTAACAACCTAACTTTCTTCCGCTAGGCTCCACCTCCTAAGGGTTCTACCACTTGCCAGTCACAGCAACTGAGCCTTCAATACATGACCTTTGGGGAACATTAAGATCTAAACTCAGATTCTGCCCCCGATTTCTTCTACCAGTCCAGCCTCCAGAACCTCCTGCTCAGGCTGACCCCAGAATCCATGCCAGGATAGAGATCTGAGTTGTTTATCTTAATTATATTATCAGACTTACCTCCTCCAAAGCAACTTTTTTTTTTTGATGAGGGGACAACATCTCGCTGTGTTGTGCAGGCTTCCTTAAACTCATTATGGACCCCAGGCTGGCCTCAAACTCATGGCCATTTTTCTGCCTCAGCCTCTTGTGTGCTGGGATTACAGGCGTGTGCTACCACACACAGCTGCAAAGCCTCATTCTTGTAAGGAAGGTGTAGTCATCATGTAACAGCTTGCAGTTTTTTCCCTATTCTATAATTGACTGAAAATTCCAGTTAGAAGTATGTTTATGTTGCTAGCAGCTAAACGTCAGTTGATGAAATGCACAGATGGACTTTCCTGTATTTAGCTGCGACATCAGGCTTTTAGTTCCCTCTGAAACCAAGACGACCTAGCCTTCAGGGTTCAGCTTAATTCTAACGTTATTCAGAAGTCTGTTTCATTTCTCTGATGTTGAGTCACCAGACTGGATTAATTTTCCAGGGTGTTGTGCTAATTATAGGTTGGTGGAGCTAATGGACTAAATCAAATGGTAACAAGTGAAAAAGTAGCAAGGCGCTCTGGGTTCTGCTGCTCTAGTGCAGAGCTATTTATAACCTCACAATTGCATGATAACTGTTAATTAGTAAGCATTGCAATGACCCTCAATTTTCAAAGGTGTCCACCATCATTTTCTAGTTAATCTTTCCCATTTCTTACTGCATTCATTTTATAAGAAGGGCGGAGCTGATGAATTGCTTGCCTGAGGTCATGTCTGTGGTGAACCCAAAATTACACTTTAAACCGTATGAATAATAAAAAGAAAATATTTGTGAAGTGCTTCACAGTTTTCAAAGGCTTCCTCCTTCATTATTTCATTTGCACTTACTAAGTCTAAGAAGGTTTCCTGTTGGTTCAAGGCGGAAGTGATGAGGGTTCAGTTCACAGCTATCAAGTAAAATCAGAACCAACGAAGTAAGGAACACATTTTGTTGTGCAAGGGCCTGGAGGTCTAAATTGTGGGATCTTTTTATCCAGTTTTCTTGGCCTTTGAGGATCTATAGAACAAATGTCAGTTTAAGAAAGTTGAGTCAAGCCAAAAAAGATTATTCTTTCTAGAATGTTGGAATAATGTCTTCAAAAAGCTGAGCTGGATCTAATGACCATTGTGGACCTGTACTGCAGTACACCAATGTGTCAATTATTTTCTTTTGCTTTGTGAACTTGGGATTGAGCCTAGAGAGCACTTTTTATGTTTTTATTTTTATTTTGAGTCAAATTCTCTCTAAATAGCCCAGGTTGGCCCTTAATTTATAATCCTGCCTCATCTTCTCAACTAGCTGTGATTACAGGCATTGCAGTATACCATTTCTACTCACTTTTTCTTACTCAGTACCTTTCTTGATCCTCATAAATCCATATACTATATCTAATTCTCCTAGAGCCTTCTAGAATCACATAAACAAAGAATTCCACAGTTGAATGAGTTCCTAAAGGTCATGGAATCATCACCCCTTACAAATGAGATTGAGACTCAAGGAAGGAGTTAGTTTTCAAAAGCAAGATAGTAACAGAGGGCCAGGGGTTTAGCTCAGCAGCATAAGTGCCTGCTTGGCAAACTTGAGGTCATGAGTTCGATCCCCAGCACCAAAAAAAAAAAAAAAAAAGATAGTAACAGAACTGGGGTAGAACCTGTCAGGCAGAAAGGGAACTGGGTGGTGACAGTCAGACTGTCACTATAGCAGTGTTTGTTCCAGCACCGCTCCTGAATTAACTGTGGAGAGAGCAATTCCTCAAATGTGTTCATGGGATCTCCTTGTCATAAGGTTGTGATCCTATGACTTTGTCTACTTTGGAATTCTTGATGCAGATTAGAAGACTGGAGACTCTGAAAAGTACCTTGGGAAAGAATTTGTTTGAAACAAGCATTTCTCAAATCATGTCATCATTTTTTCCTCCTTTAAAAAACACTCTAATGACAGCCTATGTAATGAGTGTTTCTTGGTGATAGTGACACATCGATGAACAAATAAATGGTACCTGTTGAGATGGGCTCATATCAAGCTAGGTTCTTGGCTATGTGTTATTTTTTGCTCAGGAGTGGATATTACTATTCCTACTTTATAGATGGTCCCAGGATGCGGGCTGTATGCAACAGAAATTTAATTCAAACTTGCTTTAAGGAAAAGAATTATTGGTTGGGTTATGTGACTGAGAAGCAGATGCTGTTCTTTTTTTCCATCTTGCTTCCATCTTTACTAAATCTGCTCATTCCTTTGGTGGGTAAATGTACACAACTTAGGTTCACACACCACTCCCTTACCACTGCTCTGCAGTCTGAGGGGGAAGATATGACTCCAATCCCTCTCCCCCAGCAAAATCCTGGAGAGCCAGCATAGCTAGGCCCTCTGCTGTCCAGATCTATGACAGGGACCATGGACACCATAACTCATTTATGCTGAATGTCATGCCCTCTCCTGTTGACAAGGGAGATGTGTTTCCAGAAAACCAACATGGGCCCCAGACAACATAAGAGAATGCAACGTCAGTATTTCAGATCCAGTAGTAATGGCAGAACTGAATCCATTTGATTTTTCTCCATAGTTTATGGTTTCAATAAGCTACTCTTCACTCTTAAAGAAGTAGTAGTCCGGCAGGGCAGACCCGTCTAAGAGGAGGGGTGGAGTGTTCAAGTACCATAGGCATTCAAGGAGGAGCTCTAATACTGGAAACAGAGTGTAGTTTTTGCTGTTTATGTAATTTTTATGATGCAGCTTCTGTCACCCTGTCCCCCTTTTTCTCTCTTATCATCTTCTGTAGTTTCCTGGTGTCCAGCAGACTCATGCCAGGGAAGCTTCCTTCTACCCTACATGGTAAAGGTCCATGATTTCTAGTCCTAGTTGGCTGTTTGGGCCCTGGGAATACAGTTTTCTCCTTGTGCTCCCTCCTGACTCTCCCTAGGAAAGTTCTAGAACCCTGGTGTTACAACTAGATATCACCCAAAGCCTCATGTGCTCATAGGTGGGGCTTTGGGAAAGTGATGAGGTCATAGGGAGGTAGAGCTGGCTTGTTTTTGGGAGGTGGGATCTGGTCACAGGAAGTGGGTCACTGGGGCGAGACCTGAGCCTATCTCTTCCATGCTTTTCTCTTGACCTCTGTCTCTGCTCTCTGCCTCCAGGCCATGAGCTGTTTGTTCTCTGCCAAGCTCCTCTGCCATGCCACCCTGCTTTAGAGCCAGCCAACTATGGACTGAAACCTCTACAAACGTGAGCCAACATAAACCTTTCCTCTTTTAAACTGTGGGCATCAAGTATTGTGTCCCAGTGATGAGGATGTAAGTAGGCCACCTGGCAAACACTGAGAGGGGACCTACCCCTACAAAAAAGGCCTTCTTCTCTCTAGTGGATGCCAGCCCAACCGCAAGGGGAAAGAGCTTTTCTTAATCTCTTTGAAATCCAGGCAAACTGATAAAAGAAAAAGTGTTCCTGAACATCTGAATCAAACTGAGGGTTCTGAGTTGCTTGGCAGAGGCAGGTATGGATGCTGTGTCCATCAGCATGAGGTTTGTGTCCAGTTTATCCAAGTTACAAGTCTGTGTTATGTGCTTTTAACTTGCGGCTGAGCAGGAGGTGTTCAAACCTTCACAAATTTCCACTGCAATTAATTTTTCAAGGTCAGGGTAACTGCAGCAATATCAAGTCCTCCTTGAACACATGATGTGACCAGCCACGATAAGTAAATGTCCTCCCTCATAGTGTTGTTGTGAAACTTAAGGAGAACAAAATGTGAAAACCACCCAGCACTGTGCTCAGTATATCACTTGCTTTTCCTCTTATTCCCTTTGAGTTCTTTAGAGTAAGGGGACCCAGAGCAGACAAGATGCCTATGTGCGTAGGGTAGAAATGACTTTGGCTGTAAATATCAGAACAATCAACAAAAGAACTTGAAAATAAAAGTAAGTGAATATATAAATAAATAAAATTTTTAAAAACCAAGGTTTTTTCCTTCCCCTAGCAGTTAAGTCTGACGTCAGGTGTTAGTGCAGGGCCCAATGAACTCATGGCCCTTCACTCCTCTGCTTTTTCCTCATGTCTGTGCCTCATGATCTCAAAATAGCTATTGAGCTCTAGGCATGCTAGTCATGACTGAGACAGGGAAGAAGAGGAAGAGGTCCACATTTTTAATCAGGAAACTAAAAAGGCTTCCCAGACCAATCTCTATCCCCTAGTACTTCCTGGGTCTCGCTGGCAACTCAGCCACATGGAACTTGAGAAAATGAATGTTTTTCTTTTTCCAGCCTCATGGTAAGACAGAGAAAGGAGAAAAGGGTGTCAGGAACAGGTATTGGCTTGGCTATTTATGACGCTGAAGATTTTGTCATGACCCATGGTTGATTTGCAGAGCTGGAGAGGAGGAAGTTGGCGTCAGTCAGTAAGAATCAACTTTGCTTTCTCCCTGTGATCTGACTAAGGGCCTGGTTTGTCACAGTTGGCTCCTGTCTGGGACTCTGCACAGTGAGGGAGGTCAGGGAGGGGATGTTTAACCATCTTGTGAGGCCAATTGTAAACCTGTAGGAATTTTGTCAGCCAGCTTATAAAAACAACCAGTGTGAAAATTTAATTATATGAGCTTATATTTAAAGTATACACATTCAGAATATAATGCATTCTGAAAATCATTACTTCCTAATATTTTAATACTTCTTACTTCTTAACCACTAGACATGAGAGAAGCACCTAACTTTTTCCCTTTTTCTTGATCTGGCCAGAGGGGAGTATAGCTTGGCCAACTGTATCACACCCCTCCCCTTCTCTTCCCCTGAGCCCCCTTAATGCTGCCCCCCCCACACTCTGGACTAGAACAACTTGCCTTGTTGTCCTCTCTGTTATTTAGTGGTCACCCTCTCGTGGCTACTCCAACAGGAGTGCAGCTCAGCTGTCAGCCATAGTGCCCCTTTCCCACCACTTGTCACTTCAGACTGCCACAACCTCTTTGAAGAAGGGGGGCACCCTAATGTGGCTAAGATCAAGGGGCAAGAGATTGATCTCATTATTGACATTCTGAACATCCTCAATCCCCAATGAGCTGTGCTGAACACAGCTAGCCCTCCTGAAGATTCCCCAGTTTTGTCCCTTCCATTTGCCCCAGAGATATGACAACTGTCTTTCAAGTAGCTCCAATCTCCCACTTCCACCTGGACCAGCCACTGGCCTGCAGCTGCTATAGAACAGCACCCCCTCCCATTTCTTGTTGGACTCCCCACTCTGGTGTATTGTTAAAGACTTACTCTGATAAACCTGTAAATCTGCTTGTGATTTAGAGTGGTGACTGGAGAAAAAAAGAGCAACAGATATTTGGGGCGGATGTCCCTGAGAAGCTCCAAAGAACAGCAGCCAGTGACGACGGTAACAGAGACCAGCACTGTGTGGATCTCACTATGGTGCTCAAAACAAGATGGTTTTTGTAGTCAGGGGTTGTGCAGAGAACAATTAGAATCAGGACACAGAATTTATAATATTATTTTATGATGGTCACCCAGAGTTAACACAAGAAACTGCAGAAAATCTATTCACAACACCAAAGACATAGAATATTTAATCAAGGGCCTGGATCCCACAGCAATGTCCCACATGAGTCCAGATGAAGACCCAGAGCTCATGACAGTGCCTCCTACAAGTTCAACTGGAGGTCTAGAGCCCACAAGAAGGACTCACGCCAGTCTCTTTTACAGATCTGTGCTGGGAAGGCCCAAAGGTCAGCGGTGGAAGCCAGAAAGTCTATGCCAGCGGGGTGAAGGAGCTGTGCTGGTAGGCTGAGGATTCTATGCTGAAGCCAAGAAGTCACGCTCAAAACAAAGACCAGGGCTGTCCTCAAAACCACCACAGCCATCCTCAGCGACACAGAGGCCCCAAGCTCCTCCAACGATAAGCACAGTAGAGTACGTGCCAGGAAGCCAGCGTGACGAGTTCATCCTGGAGACTAAGCAGCACACGTCTTCCCCTCTGGAGCCAGGAAGCAATGCTCAATGTAAGGACCAGAGCTCTCCAGGAGAACCAACGGCTCAAACAGTGACACGTAGGAGAACCCACAAAGCCTCAATGCCTCTCTTCATCTTCTCCACATCTCTATTTATGCTGGCAGCTTTCCTCAGGTGGAACATTCACGCTCAGCACTATGGTGATTTAATTCCGCTGGCATTAAGTTGGCCACCAGTTTTTAATCCATCACACTGGTGGATGATGGAAGCCCGCAGCAGCAGGGATAGGCAGCCAACTGAGTCAGCTGTTGGGATCCAGCACTAACGATGCTGATGGCTGGCATCAGGCTGGTGGCAGAGCTGTATTTTGCTTATTCATGATTTCTATCTGGAATTGAGCAAAAGAACTCTTAACCAGTTTGAAACAACCATGCTTTGAGGTTATTTATGTCTACTGTGAGTATTTTTGAAATGTACTACTGTGCATTGCCTCTGTGTTTAGCAACATAAGACTGACAGCTTTAAACTGACCACAGAATTACTCACATCAGAGAAATTGGTGGATGTTACAATTATGTGCTTGTTTGAGAGTTAGTTGGTAAACATTTACCAGCACACTGCTGTGTTGGTACCTGGAAAACTGTGTCTTGTAGAGAGGATGAAAATGAGTGTACAGGGCCAGGGATTTAGCTCGGTGGCATAAACGCCAGCCTGGCAAGTGCGAGGCTGTGAGTTTGATCCCTGGTACCAATAAATAAATAAATAGATTTTCTAAATTAAAAAAAAAAGAAAATGAGTGTACATTTGGGGCAAGAAAGTAAGTTTTTTCAAAATAAGCAGCAGGTCCTTGCCAGGGATTATTTAAAAAAAAAAAAAGAACTCACAAAGAAGTGATTCTTTGTGTTTTATCCCAGCACAATAGAAATTTATTCTATATGTTGCTTTCTTTTTGCATGGATTGAAAGAGAAGTGCATTTTCTTCAGCTCTTATTTCTTAAGAATCATTCTCAGACTGCTCTGTTATATTTCACTGTCACTATCATTAATAAACATCCACTGCATATCTACTGTAGGCTAGGTTCTGAGTGTAACAGAGTGACATTAAATAAGGAGCCTACTCACAGAAAAAAAATGTGGGAGCAACCTCTTCTACATGAGCCATACTGTCCCTGCATAGCCTTGTCTTGAGTCAGCCTGTGCTCCTCTTTCATCTTCTTTCCACGTGCCCCTTTCCCGACATGATGTCACCCAGTTCTGTGGCTTTACATGTCTCCTCCCTTGAACTAGACTTGATACTCAGCTGCATACTTACTATTGCCACTGAGTTCTAAGAATTACCTCAAACTTAATGATGTCTACTCCAGAGCTCTTGATTTCTGCATGCCATCCCCTGTCCAGCTTTCCCCTCTGTAGCCTTTCCTGTATTAGGGAATAGGATCTCTGTACTCTATGCTTGTCATTTTTTATATCTCTGTTCTCCCTCACCAACCCTCCATTTCCCAAACCATAGCTAATCTAATAGCAACCTCATTTCTACCTCCACAACCGATCCTGGGCACAAAGACACCCCAGTTCTCTACTGACATATCTCAAATTTAAGATAACACCTGAACAACATTGACGGGCTTTCTTTCTTTTTCTTTAATAAGCTAACTTATTAATGTGCTGTACTAGGAATTGAAGCCAGCATAGTAAACCCAAATAATAAACTGATGGGGTGTTTATTTCAGAGATGAAAGGCTGGTTCAACATTTTAAAAATCATGCACTATTATTCACAATGACAGGCTAAAGAAGAAAATTCACTTTGTCATATGAAAGAAAAGAAACATTTGACAATATTCAATATCCATTTGTGAAAACTCTCACAAGAGTAGGCAAAGATCGAAGCAAATCAACCTTATAAATGGAACACACAAAAGAAAAGTGCATCTACAGGCGACATTGTATTAAATGATGAAAGACTAAAATGCTCTTCCTTTGAGTTCAAAAAAAAGCAGGGGTGCCCACACTTACCAGTCTTATTCAACACAGCACTGAAAAGTCCAGCTGGTACTAGGAAAAAAGAAAGTAAAAGATATAGATTGGAAAGGCAGAATCAATTTATCTTGATTCACAGGCAACACAATTGTCTATGTAGACAACTTGAAGGAATCTACCAAAACCAAAACAAAACAAAAATAACCTCACAGAACAAAAGCCTCCTGTACCTAATAAGTCCTACAAGGACACACAGTAGAAGATGGACACACACACAAGTCTACATACCGAAAAGGGAATAGGAAAAAACTAAAACTGAAAGCACAATACCATTTAAACAGCTCCAAAAATACCCAAACTACTTGAGCATAAGTTTAACAAAACATATATAAGACCCCAAAATTTTAAAACATAGATGAAATAAATAAAAATTAAACAAATGAGAGCTATAACATGTTTATTTATTGAAAAATGCAACGTAGTAAAGATATCAATTCTTTTCAAATTTATCTAGATGTTTAATAGAATTCATGTCAAAGTCCCAGCAAGACTGTTGTGTAGATTAGAGATGCTTATTCTAAATGTGTATGGCAAGATAAAAGATGTAGAGTAGTGCAAACAAGTTTGAAAAAGAAGAATAGCATAGAAGAATTACCCTACTTAATAGTAAGTTTACTGTGTGGCTATAATAATCAGGGCAGTGCGGTGCTGGCAGACAGACAGACTTTTGGGTCAGTGGAGCAGAATAAAGAACCCAGAATGAGACTCATGCAGCTATGCTCAAATGATTTTTGACAAATATACAAAGCAGTCAGCAGAGGAAGGCAAGTCTTCTCAACAAACCTTGCTAGTGCAACTGGACGGACACCCACAGGAGGAAACCACTGTAACAAGACCCTAGGACTAATGCTTACAGAGTTAACTCAGAGGAGAGCCAATATTTAAATGAAAGTGTAAAACAATATTTTTAGAAAAAACAAAATCTTAAGGATCTCTGACAAAGTGAAAATGCCTTAGACATGATACCAAAAGCACTTTACAAAACAATTATGATAAATTGAACCTCATCAAAATTAAAAATGTTTCCCAGTTCCCAGGAGGCAGAGGCAGGAGGACTGCTGCAAGTTCAGCACCAGCCTGGGTTACAAAGTGAGCACAATGCCAGCCTGAACTGCACAGTGAGACCCTATCTCAAAAAGATGGAATGAATAAATAAACATTTGCTCTGTGAAAGAACCTGTATGGAAGATGAAAACCTACAGACTGGGAGGTAGACCAGATATCTGACAAATGGCTTGTATCTAGAATACAAAAATATCCCTTAAAATTCAACAGTAAAATAAACAATCTAATTAGAAAATAGGCAAAAGACATGGAGATATTTTACAAAAAAAGGGTACGCAAGCCAGATGTGGTAGCACATGCCTGTGATCCCAGCACTGAAGAGATTGAAGCAGGAGGATAGCAGGTTCAAGGGCAACATGGGTTACACAGCAAGACCTTGTCTCAAAAAACTAAAACAGAAAAACCAATCAACCTCCCCCCAACAAATAAACCATCTCTTATAAGAGGAACAGTAAAAACATCAAAAAGCAACTGAAGAAAAAGTCCGTGCAGCTGGCAAATAAGTTCATGAAAAGATGTTCCACATTATTAATCATCAGGGTAATACAAAATCCTCCTATCCACCAATCAGCTGTTGCTGTATAGCAATCGAAAAGGCTAAAGTGAAAAACAGCACCAACACCAAATGTTGGTGAGAATGCATAAAGTCTAATCACTAATAACACATTGTTGGTGGAAATGTAAAATGGTACAGCCAACCTGGAAAATAACAGTTTCTTTTCAAACTAAAAATGTACTCACCATACAATGCATCAACTACATTCCTGGATGTTTACTTCAGAGAAATAGAAATGTACGTTTGTATAACAATCTGCACAAGAATGTTCTATTATTTACAATAGCCCTAAACTAGAAGTAATCATTGATAAATGAGTAAACAGTGGCATATCCACATCACTAAATACTACTCAGCAAGCAAAAGGAATGAATTATTGATACAAGCAATAAGTTCGATGGATTGCAGAGAGATTCTGCTGAGTGAAAAAAAAGCAGTTCCAAAAGGCAAATACTTATGATTTCATTTGTGCAGTGTTCTTGGAATTTTGTAATTATGAGATAGAAAATAGATTGGTGGCTTTGAGGGGCTGGGATTTGTGGGGAGAGGGTCAAAGTGTCTACAAAGGGTAGCATGGTAGACAGTTGGGGTGATGGAACTGTTGGCATCTTGACTGTAGTGGTGATTATGGGAAGGTACACATGTTACACAATTGCTAAGAACAACACACGCACACACACACACACACACACACCACTGCAAAGAAGCACACACATGACTGGTGAGGTTGCAAAATTCTGTGGATCACAGCGATGTCAATTCTATGCTATGATATTATACCGCAGCAGAACATCCCCATGCCCCAGCCAGTATACTTCAGTTCGTTAGTTGCCCAGGTAATAGTTCCCATTCCAGTTCCAGTTGCTTCTGTCTCTTAGAAGTGGCTGGTCACTGTGATACATGGCTGGTCATTGTGATGCACATTGTGTAAAGCAATCCCCAATTGATAAGCCATTCTGCATCTGTACTTCCTGCTTGCTTATCCCAAATAAACCCTAGACCACCAGAGATCAGGACCTGATATTCTGTGAATGATCCTGATCAGTGCCTGTCAACATAAATAAGTCTGCTTCCAAATCCTGGGTGTCATTTTGGTGTTTCTGTTTGTCATTGCATTTCTACAGTTATGTAAAGTGCTAACACTGGGAAGAAAGGTGAAGGATATATAAGACCAATCTGCACATTGTTTGAAACTTCCTGTGAATCTACAAATAAAAGGCTTAAAAAATGTAAATCAAACTATATCTGATCTCTTACTTTAAATCACTTTGGGCTTCAATTAGTAGAAGATCCAAGTTCTTTACCTTGTATCCTCTACTCCTTGTCTGTGTCTCTGGACTCCTCTCACTTTTCATCTTATTACTTAAGCTGAGGCCACACAAGTCAGTCCTTGCAGGCTTTGCACTCTGTCTCATCATGGAGATGGCACATGAATCTTGAATCACATGAATCACATGAATCTTGCTGGTTTGCCTCTGTCATCCATACAACCTATCATCATTCAGGGTCACTTCAGTATCCCCGCTTCAGAGAAGCTTCCCTTCAACCCTGGTCTAAAGCATTTTCTTCCACTCTACCTCTAGATCATTTCTTGTTCATTTTCTTCCAAGCATCTGCCATTATCTGAATTGACCCTTTTTGGTTTTGTTTATCAGCTATCTTCCTCTATTCAGATCAAAAACTCTTAAAAATGGGACTATGCCATATCAGGTGTCACCTCCAGTGGGTTAGAGAGGCTTAGGGCTGGATATCAACACCCCTCCCCTGCCTCATAATAAACAACAATCTCCTCCCTCTCTTGGTTCTAAAACAGTAGAGATGGAAGCAAGAAGATGGCTTTTGTTCTGGGCAGGGGTTGGGCTGGAAGTGTGTCTTCCACAGTGCTCAGTGGAGAACTTGGCAGCCTTGGGTCTCGAGCAGCTCTGAACTGGATTATTCCCTGTGCCTTGAACACAGGTGCATGCTAAGTATTCTACAAATGAAAGAGAAGTGGAAGAAAGGTGGTGATGAGTTCCTGAGTCCTCATTCCATTCCAGGAAAATGTACAGAGCTAGGACTGGTTTAAGTTATGGGATTCAGTGAAGACTCTTGTGGGGAGGGCAGGAGACCCAGGTAGGAGACAGCCTTCAGAGAATCTCAAAAGCCGGACTAAAGCATTGAGAAGCTGACCAACATGAAGCTGGAAATGACTGTACAACCTTTTATCCACCTCCATCTACTCATTTGCTCGAGTGCTATTTTTATTATTCGAGGGAGGTGTGAGTGATTGCTTTTTCCATGACTAAGCTTACTTGAGTCCTCTGCAAAGGTATAGTGTGAAGTAATCCATCAGCCTTAATAGAGTTTATGTCTTACTACAGTTCTCTTGTCTCAAAAATAATAAAATTACACCTAACATGACTACTTGTCAGCTGCAACAAGGTGCCATATTAATCAGAAGTGGAATTTTTTTTTTAAAGGATAACTTGTGAATTATAAACTACCATCATCAGCATTTCCTTTAGTGGAAAGTGAAAGTCTGGCATAGTCTGGCCATATTTATGAACAAAAAACAAAAAAAATGTGCTTGCCAGCATTATAGAAAATGCACAAGAATATGGGTTATAACATACTGTGAAGAATAGCAACACCATTGACTCCAGCAGCCCTGACAAAGAAAACTTTTAGGAGAGATGAAGTGTTATCTCTGCCCTGAATCTCTTCTACCAAATTATCTTGTTGACTCAACGTTGTTCAACGCATGGATCCAACTTTCTCTTAATGGTTTTCCCATTTTTTTCCAGATACATGTAAGACATGATTTAAAAAAAAAACAGTGATTGTTGATGTTTAAAACATTTTATTACAGCAAAAGACACATTGCCTTTCCATATTAATCCTTCTCAAAATATCCCCACTCCCATTCCCCAACACATTTATTCCTTTATTCTTGCCATTTTCTGAAGCAGTTCTGGAGATCCTCTTTTTTTTCTTTTTGCTCTTGAAACTAGTTTCCATTTATTAAAATAATAAATAAAGGTTTAAAAAGTTGTTTTGCCACCTGTACTTCAGAAATCAGAGCGGTCATTTCTTATTTTCAGGTCAGAGTGAAGATAAATTTCTGAAGTCCACCTTTGGATTCTTTTGGGATTCACTCTGACTAAACATTTTTAGTAGACACAAGTGTTTCTTTCATTTGCAATCTCTGAGGCACAAATGGGTGTTGATTGGCCAGATCTAGATGTTCTGAGATCAGTGCTGGGCTCTTGCCCTTGGAACTGGACATTTCATGATTTAAGTGTGTTGAGTTTAGAGTCTTTTCTCTGGTGTTTTCAGGCTGAGTTTACTCATAGGAGGTGTAGAAATGCTTTCAATGCTGATAGAAATCTTCACTTTTACCATGTTTAACTATTCTGTTGCATGTTTTACAAGTAATCAACAATACACTTTTGGAGTTCTTGTACTTTTTCACAATTTTTCTTCTTTAAAACTGAGAATTTGACTGGACATGGTGGTACACACATATAATCCTCACATTTGGGAGGCAGACAGGAGGACCACTGCAAGTTCAAGGACAGCCCAAACTATATAGAGAGATCCTGTCTCAAAAACACCCAAACCAAACCAAACCAAACCAAACCAAACCAAACCAAACCCAAAACAAAACTGAGCATATGGTTTCTAGTTTCTCAGTCAAGAAGTTTGCCTACTTTGGATGTCAATTTGGCATTGAGATTGGGGCACACTTGAGAGTTATCCAGACCTCAGAACTATATGGACAGTTTCTTTTTTTCCCCAGAGGGCAACAACGGTGCATACATTGCCCGTTGTCACCCCCAAATCATTCACCCAGAGCACTTCTGCTTCAGTTGTCCGAATAGCACTAGCACAAATCTTTCTCTTCAGTGAACTCAGAAATCATCAGTACAACTATCTTAACTATTTTTAGATACACATACATACACACGTTTCTTCTTTCAGCTTGTCACACTAATGAAACAATACGATGTTTACATGTGTGTGTCTTACTTAGTTCACTAATGAACATGTTCTCAAGTTGCATCTATTTACCTATAAAAGTGTCCAGTTTATCCTGCTTTATGGCTGAGTCATATTCCATTGTATAAAAATACCACATCTTTTTTATCCATCTCTCAGTCAATGGGCATTTAGGTTGTTTCCAAGATCTGACTATTACAAAATGTGCTGCTATAAACATGGGTGCACATACATCACTGTGGTATGATGTTTTTAATTCTTTGGGGAAAACACCCCCAAGGGGAATAGCTAGGTTCAATGGGGCCTCCAATCCTAGTTTTTTTGAGGACTCTCCACACTGATTTCCACAGTGGTTGCACCAGTCTGCATTCCCACCAACAGTGGAGAAAGGTTCCTTTTTCTCCACAGCCCCTCCATCATTTGTTATTTGATTTCTTGATAATAACCATTCTTTCTGGAGTGAGATAGAATCTCAGTGTTGTTTTAATTTGCATCTCTCAAATGAATAGTGCTGCTGAACATCTTTTCACATATTTATTTGCTGTTTGTATTTCTTTTTCTGAGAAGAAGAATTGGGCATCTCAGATGCCCAATTTTGGATTGTTTCTTTAAGTCTGGGAGTGTTGATTTTTTTTTTTTTTTTAGTTCTTTATATATTCTCAATAGTAATCTTTTTCCTGAGGAACAGCTGGCAAACATTTCCTCCCAGGTTGTGGGTTGTCTCTTCACTGTGTTGAGTGGTTTCTCTTGCTGTGCAAAAGCTTTTCAATGAGGTGAGATCCTAGTTGTTGAATCTTTGTGATTGTTTTTGTCAATCTGGGTTTTGTTCATAAAGTCTTTGCTTACACCAATGTCTTCAAGAGTTTTACTTACTCTATCTTCCAGCAGATTTGACATTTCTGTTTTAATATTAAGATCTTTGATCCATTCTGATTTTAGCTTAGTTCATGGTGAAAGATATAGGTCAAGTTTTAATCTTCAGCATGTATAGAGCCAGTTTTTCCAGTACCACTTATTAAAGAAGCTCTCTTTTTTCCAGGGAATATGTTTGGCTCTTTTGTCAAGGATAAGGCGGCTTAGTGTGTCTGGAGTTGTTTCTGCATCTTGTAATCTCTTGACACTTGAATGAAAGGGTTTTTTTTTTTTGCCAGTACCACATTGTTTTTATCACAGTAGCTTTATAGTATAATCTCAAATCAGGGATTGTGATGCCTCCTGCCTTGCCTTTGTTGCCCAGGATTGCCTTTGCTATTCTAGGTCTCTTCTGGCTCCAGATGAGTTTTAGGATTGTTTTCTATAATTCTGTGAGATATGCAATTGGAATTTTGATTGGGATTGCATTGAATCTATATAAATGTGTTGGAAATATGGCCATTTTCACTATATTGGTTCTTCCTACACAAAAGCACAGAATATCTCTCCATCTTTTAATATGTTCTTCAATCTCCTTTTTCAGAGTGCTGTAATTTTCAGTGTAGAGGCCTTTTACATCTGTTGTTAGATTGACTCCTAGTTATTTCATTTTTTGGGATGCTATTGTAAAAGGTATTGTTTTCCTGATTTTTCTCTCAGTGAGTTTGTTATTCATGTACGGGAAGGCTATTGGTTTTTGATTGTTGGCTTTGTAATCAGCCATGTTACTGAATTTGCTTATTAAGTCAAGAAGCCTTTTGGTGGAGTTTTTGGGGTTTTATAAGTAGAATATCATGCCACCTGCTAATAGTATTGCTTCCCTTTCAATTTAATTAATGAGTTTTAGAAGTAGTGGTGTTAGGTCTTCACTAAATTTCATATAGAATTCAGCAGTGAATCTGTCAGGGCCTGGGATTTTCTTTGTTGATAGGTGTTTAATTACATCTTTAATTCCACTTATTGATATTGGGTTATTTAGAATTTTATATCTTCTTGATTGAGCTTTGGTAATTCATATGTGTCTAGGAATCTGTCCACCTTTTTTGTATTTTCCATCTTGTTAGAATACAAGTTTTTGAAGTAGTTGTAGACGATTTTCTGGATTTCTGCAGGGTCTGTTGTGATTTTGCCCTTTCATTCATAATTGCATGGATTTGGATCTTTTCTTTCCTTTTTTGATAAGGTTGGTTAAAGGTTTGTCAATCTTATTTAATCTTTCAAAGAACAAACTCATTGATTCTTTGTATTATCTTTCTAGTCTCCAGTGTGTTAATTTCTGCTTTGATCTTTATATTTTTCTCGCTTGTATGAGCTTTTGGTTTAACCTGTTCTTCTTTTTCTAGAAGTTTGCGGTTCATCATGAAGTTGTTTATACGTGTTTGCTCTGTTTTCCTGATATGGGTATTTACTGCTATAAATTTCCCTTTTAAGACTGCTTTCATTGTGTCCCACAAGTTCCGCTATGTTGTATTGTCATTATCATTCAACTGCAAAAACTGTCTAATTTCTTCTTTAATTTCACCTGTGACCCCACTGGTTGTTCAGTAGGGTGCTATTTAATTTCCATGGGTTTATGAAGTTCTTGTGATTTACTTTGACATGGATTTCCAATTTCATTGCACTGTGGTCTGATAGTATGCATGGATAATTTGGGTTAATATACTTAAGCATGTTCTGTGATTCAGTATATGGTCTATTTTGGAGAATGTCCTGTGTGCAGCTGAGAAGAATCTGTATTCTGATGTTGTGGGATAGAACACTATGGATATGTACTAAGTCTATTTGTTCAAAATCTTGACTTAGTTCTAATATTTCATTATTGATTTTTTGTCTAGTTGATCTGTCTTTTGGTGACAGTGGGGTTTTGAGGTCTCCTAATACAATTGAATTGTGGCTTATTTGATTTTTCCTGTCTATTATTGTTTTATATAGTTGGGTGCACTGATATTTGTTGCATGTATATTTAGATTTTTATCTCTTTCTCTTGGATTTTCCCCTTTATGGGATTGTAGTGAGCTTCTTTATCTCTTTTAATTAATCTTGGATTGAAATTCACTTTGTCTGCAAATAGAATAGCTACCTCTGCTTTTTTCTGGGTTCCTGTCATACAAAGTATTGTTTGCCATCCTTTGACTTTCAGTTTATGAATTTATTTTTGAATTAAATGTGTTTCTTGTATACAACATATTGTTGGATCTTGCTTCTTGATCCATTCTGTCAGTCTGTGTCTTTTGATTGGTGAATTGAGACCATTAACCTTGATGGTTATATGTATTGACTCTTCCTTGTCATGTTATTTTCCCATTGTTTGACCCCTTTAATTGTTTGCCTTGCCTGGTGATTCCTTCTGTTGGGGATCATAGGGCTTCAGTCTTTATTATCTCTTTCTAGAATGTCCTTCAGAACATTTTGAAGTGCTAGTTTAGTAGTCATCATAAATTTTCTCAAATGTTCTTTGTCATGAAAGTGTCATATTTCTCCATCAACTTTGAATGATAGTTTTGTGGGATACATCAATCTGGGCTGAAGGTTGTTTTCCTTTAGAACTTGGAGTACTTCACTCTAAGCTTTCCTTGACTTGAGAGTTTATGCTGAGAAGTCAGCTGTAATTGTCATGGGATTTCCTTTATGGTGATTTGTTTCTTTTCTCTAATAGTTTTTAGGACTCTATTCTTGTGTTACATTTCTGTATGTAATCTTGACTATGATATGCCTGACTATAGATCTTTTTTGATCATTGCTAATTAGTGTTCTATATGCCTCATTTATCTGTATGTCAAATTCTTTTTCTCTACTAGCAAAATTTTCTGTCATGATGTCTGTGAATATTTTTTAAATATTATTTGTGCTATTGCCTACTTGTTCATTGACTCCAATTAGTATTACATTATTCTTCTTTGTCTCACCTAGCAGCTGCTGGATTGATTTCTCATGGTCCCTTGCTAGTTTTGAGAAGTCTTTCTTTTCCTGGTTGCTAACTGCAAGCCTGTCTTCAATATCTGGGATCCTTTCTTCACATTGGCCTAATCTGTTTCAAATATTTTCAATGGAATTTTTATTCTCTTGGATATCTGCTTGAATCTGCTTTATGGATTCCATTTCTTTGCTATGCTGCACTTCGACAATTTGCTTAAGCTCATCTATTTTTTTTCTGTGTCTGCTCTAATGTCATTAATCTTAGTATGTATTTTGGTAATCTCTGTAGTTATCTGAGAGATTATTTCTGAGTTCATTTTTTCCAGAACCTCATTCAATTGCTTTTTGTTTCCACTTCAGAGTGACTTGGTGGGGGGGGGATTTCAGATTGTCCCACACTCCTTGCACCCTGGATTTGCCTTTGGTAAACTGGATGTCTGGGGTTGAATTTTGCTTAAGTGCCTTTTCATTTTATTTTTTTCTCTCTTTTTAAAATTTTAATTCTGGAGCTGATGCTTGTAAGTTGTCTATGGTAGTTGATTTATTGATAGTATTTGGGACTCTTAGATGATGATGACTTCTCTGAGATATCTTCCAGGTGTAGATGGCTTTTGGGTTTTGAGTCTGTTGAGAGATCTTTCCTCTTCAGTTTGTTGGAGATGAGAAGTTGCTGCTTGTTTGGTCTAGTCCCTGGTTCTTTGACACTGTGGCACTGTATTTGCTGTGATCGTTAGTTAGTTAGTTAGTTAGTTAGTTAATCTCAGTCATAGATTATCAGAACCAACAGTGGTTTGGAACAATTATGTCAATTTTGGTTATAGTGGTACCAATAGCATCAAACACAGCCTAGAAAACAACAAACTGAGTTAACCCTTAGTTTGCAACTCTTAACTGTGTGAACTAGATTCGTGATTATATAACAAAATGTAAAACAAACCAGATAATTATGTGCAATATATAAGTTTATAATGTGTCAATTTTGCCCTTGGGATTAAACTTTAAAATGAATTAAGGAGAAAATGGAGAATTGGAAGAAGTGAAAGAGATTAGAAGTAGGGTAGGAAGACAAAGTGGGGTTCATACCAACTTGGGGAAACTGGTGCAGAAGACTGAGGAAAAAGAGAGATGGAAGAGAGAGAGGGAAGAACAGAACAAAATCACATCTGCAAAGAGGTTAGGAACCACTTTCACACTCATATATAAACAATGAAGGAAAAAGAGAAAAAAAAACCCACACAAACTAACAACAACAAAAAAAAAAAAGAAAGAAAGAAAGAAAAGAGAAAAAGAAAAAGAAATAGTCCACTTTTAGGATTCTCTCAGGTTTCGCTAAGAGACAACCTGTGGAGACAGAGTCCTGAATCGTGCCATTCTATCCCAGGAAGCCAGCAGTTGCTTTATGGTGGTGTAGTGGATAATCTCAGTAGGCCTGCCCAGAGACCAGACTCATTGGGCTCCCCTCAGTCCAAGAAATTTTCATGGGTCTGCACCCAGCTGGGAGCTTCTGGAAGAAGCTGGCAGCAGTTCTGGGCTCTGGGCTTATCCGGCCTGACTCCAGAATGGCTCCTAGCCAATCACTCTCTCCCTGTGGGAAGACTAAGTCCTCTGCACTCACCGCCAGCCAGTGCGGTGCTCCATGTCTGCTGCTCCCCTCCATTGCCATGTCTCTCTACAGAGGCTTCTGGGGTTGCTGGCTGCCACTGTCACCATGACTCTGCATCCCCAGATCTGAACAGCAGTGAATCCCATCTCAGGGAGAAGGTGCAGCTGCTTACCACCTTCTTCACGCAAATTTTTCTTTTTACTCTCTCTTTGGACTTCAATTCACACTTCGGACTTTTCCTAGACCCACTTCCTTCCTTCTTGTGTTCCTCATGATGCTATATTTCAGTGTCTGGACAGTGACTCTCAGGAGGCTGTTTTCTCTGTTGCTTACCACTCCACCATCTTCCTGGAAGTCCTCTATCATGGACAGTTTCTTCCCAAGTACTCATCATAGGAGATAGCAGGCATGGCCTGTGTGATGGTTTGTGTCCTGCCAACACTTCATGCAGTCATATGTGGGACTTTTTCTGACTGAATCTAGATTCATAACTGAATCTAGAGTGTGTGACTGGTCCATGGTGCAATGCTAGGATTAAGGGTGGGTGATTACTAAATCAATATCCTGATTGGCTTGGCACCATGATAATCCCAATAACGTGGGCAAAATACAAGGGACAGAGAGAGGTTTGTTTTTTCCCTCCCTTGTTTCCTTTGCTCCCTTCTGCCTCCATGAACTGTTCTCCTCTGTGAAGCCACTTACTCCTGTCTTGGCGCCAGCCAATTATGGACTGGAACCTCTACAAATTGTGAGCTAAATAAATCTTTCCTCCTAAACTTATGGATATTGGATATTTTGTCTCAGCACTGAGAGAAAAGTAGCTAGACAACTGGGACAGTGCTCGTGTAAGCTTTGTCTCAAGCCCAGAGATAGTGCTTTGGCCTCATTTTAAGCCCTCCTTTTCTTGCTGCTGTGAACTGGTGGTAAAAGAAGGCACTGGTTTTAAGTTCTCTTTCATGAGTGCTGCTCTTCTGTGGCTGGCTCGATGGCCTGAATAAACTCAAAATGTATATTTCTCATGGTCAGTTTCACTTTGGGGAAAGAGCCAGAAGTTGCTTAGTGCCAGAGCCACTGAATAAGGTGGGGGAGAACACACTGGGATGTTTTGGTGAGCGAGGACTTCCAGAACTGCTTCACAAAGTGGCAAGAATGATGTGATTAGAGTACTGGAGGTGAGAGGGAGTATTCTAGAGGAATTCATGGCATTACTGCAATAATTTTTATTTTTATTTTTTTAAATAATTTTATTTAAAGAGAAACAAAACAAAACAAAACAAAACAGAATAAAGGGTAGCGATAATACAGTATTCCAAGGAAAAAAGGAAAAAAAAATAACAAAAAAACCCTAAGAAATTATTACTTGACAAATTACATACTGACTTCTTGGAAATAGTTGTTCAAATTACAAAGTTAAAACATATAAAGTAGACATTTAAACAGTGAGACTGTTAACAGCTCTGCTCCATGATCTGACAAAAAAAGCAATATGGTCATCCATCTGACCCACTCAAATATACATGCAACTATATCAAAAGGGTAAAATTAAACACAACAAAACAGAACAAAGCGGATCACAAGAAAGCAATGTAAGAGACATAAATTTCAAAACTAGACAATCAGAGATATTCACCCTCCATCACACTGACTCTTGTTTTCTTCCAAATAGTTGTCCATATTGTCACATACAGGGAATTCACATGAAACAACCTAGTATGGAGTTGATCTGAGCAGGACGAGGAGGGCATTGAAGGTCTTCAGGACCAGACATTAGGGAAGCCAAGAATGGCTGTCATAGTGTCTCGCATTCTCCTCAAAACAGCTGTCCATACCTTAATGTGTGTTGAACTTAAACAAGGTAAAGCAAGCTAAGATCACTTTGAACAAAAAGTGATAGTATTGCTGGACTTCACATCATGACATTATGGAGTCAGCACTGGGTACTGTAGTGTCTCTTTTTCTTCAGAGTAGTTGTTCATTTCATGTGTTATATAGTTGGTTCTCGTAAACTGTTTATAAGCTCTACACATGCATGAGTCTCTACATGTATATCTATCATTACTGTATTAGCAGGAAAAACAAAACAAAGCAAGATAAAACAAAACAATTCCTAGAAAAGCATGAGGCAGAAAAGTCACATAAAACTGCAATACAAGGTGATCTACAACGGTTACCATGGT